>OZ014533.1:139051921-139196092 GCA_963966105.1 Volucella zonaria | reverse complement strand
TTTACTTAATGACTATCCAACTAGAAGGGGGTGATTGGTAATTTAAATGGAAAAATTGTAGAAATTTTTATTTCAACTTTTAATTGGGATTACGAAATGAGATAGTGTGCAGCACGTGGGAATAGTACGAGTACTGTCACGCAATCGATTTGTTTGTTTGTTGTTTCGATTTTGAATTTGAACGATGTCACATTCACTTTTCAAAATTTCGATTTTAGTTGCAGTGAGTCCTTGCTTTGAACATGGTCCCTGACCAATTTTCAGATATGTAAAGAAGGAATAGTCGACTTGATGCTTTCAAGGTATTTCTGTCTTTCCTGCTTTCACTTGCCAGCCGACAGCACGATGTACTAAAGACAGACTCACAAGGTATTGGCTCTCCAGTTGTAAGACCAATTTGACTATTGAGACCAGGGATATGGATAAGCTGATCCAAAGATCCTTTGGATCTACACGGCTATGACAAAACAATTTTATCCTATACGTCGTCGGTTGTCTTCTGGAACAAGTTATCACGAAAGTACGTCTACCACTGCTTTTACCAGACTCCAGAAACGATCATTCACAACTACATTTTGGCCTTCCCTATCATGCCTGGCTCTTCTCTAGACGCACTAACGAATCTTCCTTCTCTTTATAATGAGCTGGACTATTAAAGCCATCCTCCTTTTAAAGAAGCAGATGTACAATGTGCACTAAAGTTTTGATAACTTGCGAGCCGAATGTCTTTTGACAATGGCCTTTTCGACATTCTGTTTGATACAATGAAATCGGCTTTACCTATCCCCAGGATAGTTTCATCCAGAATCTGAGCCAAGAAAGTAATGTAGTCAAATGTGACGCTGTTGTCTTTTATGAGGACGCCAACGTTAGATTTCGCTCCTCTTTAGGAAAGCTATCTTCCAAGTTAAAATATACGCAATCCTGCAGCAACAGCTAAGCTGCGCCCATGTCTTCCCAATCCCCTCATCACTTCCAACCTAGATCAAAATCCAAGACTTCCCTGAATGCGGTCGAAAGGATGAACTCATGAGTGCTGTTTAGGTTCCAGGGCAAAGTGGGATCGTAGCAAATGAGATTACCGATGAGCTGGTGAGGCAAGACTCAGAGAAGGCTTTCTAAGGACTCGAGCCTTCGTTAGGACTGCAGGCAGCATGACTCGCCAGGATGCCGGCAGACAAAAGGATTACTCCTCAAAGTCTCTAAAAAGTCGACGAGTTTCCTACTCTGTCCCTCAGTTGGAAGAACTGTCATCTACATAGAGCGATCATAAAAGGCACACGCTTTTACTAAACACCTGAGTGCACGAAGTACAAATGACACAATATCCGGCTACGATTACTGTGAGAGTGATGATAACACCGCAGAGCACTATTTCTGTATTCCGTTCAGATATAGAGGGTGCTCGTATTGTACGCACCTTATCAATTATTCGTCCACTCATCTTTCGACGAATGACTAAGAAATTGCAGTGAAAGGAACATACAAGAAGTACAAAAAAAATCTTCAACCACCAGAGTTCCTTGAGGTCACCTTCTTAAGGTGCGCACCAATTACCCCTGGATTAAATGATCCTTCTGGGCATGAGCACTATTGCTCGTGACCCCTACATAACCTAGCCATATTAAGTTATATATATAAGTTGCTGTAAGTGTAGCCTTCTGACTGGATCCACGCCATTTTCAACCGGTTCCATTCATCGTTATCCCTCCGTATCCTCCACACATCGTCGGGATAAAATGTCCTTCGGTAAACAATGCTTATCCAAAAACAATATTAGACTGAAGAGATTGTCTTTGAACTTCCTGAAGAGAACTTGGGGACCTAAATCTAGAGCTGACTAAATCCTTGGTCAGATCATTCGCTAGAATTTAAATAGGCCGGACTTCGCAGAAAATCTGTAGACCACTTATTGCCATCTGGATGGAGGAACTCGGCCTAATAGCTCTATATACCTTCTGAATTTAATGTATATATATTAGTTACGCAACTGAGTTCAATAGATGGCTCCAGCAGTAAGTGCTGGTCGATTTTGACATATCCAAAACGTTTTGATTTTGATTTTGTGATTTTGTTTTGGCGTCATATACTTTTGGTTGTGTGAAAATTGCTGAATTTGTGGGAAATAATCGTCATTTGCGGGAAGTGTTGATTTTCTTCTTTCATTCGATGAAAAACGGCGGCTGAAGCTCATCGATAGCTCCAAAAAGTTACGAAGATGCTGCTCTAAGTGTCCTTTCAAAGACGGTAATTTCGATGTTGACGACCGTCCGCTTGAAAGAATGCCAAAATCCCGCGAAGGCGCTGAATTGGAGGCATTGCTCGATGAGGATCAGTGCCAAACACAGAAGAGCTTGCTTCAGCTTTAGGAATTGCCGTCAAGCCATTTCCAAGCAATTGCATGCGTTGGGAATGATTCAAAAACAAGGGTCCATTATTTAGTTAATTTTTTTGCCTGTGAACAACTTCCCCAGCGACAGAAAAAGAAGAGTTTTCTTCATCGCATTGTGACGGGTGATGAAAAATGGATTATTACTGCAACTCAAAGAGAAGAAAGTCATGGGGACTGCCCGGTTATGCTTTTACGTCGTCGGCTCGGCCGAATATCCACGCTGCGAAGATTATGTTGTGTATTTAGCGGGACCAGGTGGGTGTTATTTATTATAAACTGCTGAAACCCAACAAAACCATCACTGAGGAACGGCATCGATTTCAATTGATACGATTGAGGCGAGCACTGCGCGCAAAACGGCCACAATATGAGGAGAGGTACGAAAAAGTGTTTCTATAGGATAACAACGCTCGGCCTCACGTTGTCAAATCCGTTAAAACCTACCTGGAAACGGTCAAATGGAAGCCCTACCCCAGCCGCAATATTCTCCCAGATATTGCGTCGTCCGATTATTACTTGTTCCGTTCGATGGTACATGATCCTGGATCAGCAGTTCCACAGTTCGTGGATACCCTTAAAAAATCTGAACACTTTTACCGTAAACGGTATTCGAGATGGGAAAAAGTTGTAGCCAGCGATGGACAATACTTTGAACGATTCATTTGTAACAATTTTTTCACAATAAATTTTCGTTTTCTTAGTTGCGCACCTTATACATATCCTCCGATAGCTTCAATTTTTCGCGGATGTATGTTACGAGTATTAGCATTCATTTCACTTGATGCCTCTTACACGTGTCAATTCAGCGGTCTTCTTCCAGATATCTTCGGTCTCTTGCTGTACGTACGTGTCTCTTTTGCACCTTTTTGACCACAATATACTTTGTCACTCATTGTAAAAACGAGCCAAGAACGCTCAACAAAACAAAAAAAAAATTAACACAATCATCGATAAAAAGCAGACGTTCCTCAAATAGCGTCCTTCTCGAAGGTTTCACTGTACGAAACCGACTAAAGACGAAACAAGCAATAGTCTGAACACGTTTCAAAAATATTTGCCGCACACTACTCTAGTCCCCTAAAATACCGGCCCTCGTTTCGGTGATAAGTGGCTCGCTGCCTACCTTGCGGCCTTATAAATACGAGTACTAGACTTTTGAAAAACAAGTACTTCGAGATATTTCCCGGCCATAATCTTTTGGGATATCTTTTTGGGGGTCCTAAGGGACCATCGATTTTTTCAAAATCCTAGAGTGGCCAAGCCAAGTAAATAAAGTTTGCGTAATGAAGTGAAGAAGATAAAAGTAAAACTATGACATCCAATAAGCTACTCGTATATTCAATTGTTCAAGGGTCTACTTCTGACTGAGTAATCAAAGACATAATCCATTTTCTTATAAAATATGTTTTTTTAGCTGCATGAGAAGTTTCGATGGTTGTTGTCTATGGTTGTACAGATGTCAATGTCAAACTGTATTGACATTTCTGTTCAGTAAGGTTTGGCAATTCATCACAAGTCGTTTAACGCCAGAACAACGCTTCGTCGCCGTTCTCAACTTGTTGGTCTTTGTCCTTCGACTATTGTGGAAAATTTTATGTAAGGATCTTGGCTTACGTGCCTATAAAATACAGCTCGTGCAAGAATTAAAGCCAAATGACCATCGTTCACGTCGCATTTTTGATGATTGGGCTAATTTGATTCTGGCCGAAGATGAGCATTTTTATCGAAGAATTTTGTTTAGTGATGAAGCCCATTTCTGGTTAAATGGCTTCGTCAACAAGCAAAATTGCCATATATGGAGCGAAGACAATCCTCAAGCTGTTAACGAATCACGATTACATCCATTAAAATTGACTGTTTGGTGCGGTTTACACGCGGGCGGCATCATAGGTACTTATTTCTTTCGAAATGAGGAAGGAGCTGCCGTTACGGTAAGTGGCGAGCGCTATCGAGCCATGCTGACTGATTTTTTTTTTCCAAAAATTAATCAACTAAATATCGACGACATTTGGTTCCAACAAGACGGCGCAACTTGCCATACAGCACGCTTAACCATCAATTTATTGCAAAATCAATTTGGTGACAACTTTATTTCCAGAAGTGTTAACTGGCCCCCTAGTTCGTGCGACTTAACGCCTCTCGATTACTTTTTATGGGGCTATTGGTTTATGCTGACAAACCAGCAACTCTTAAAGCATTGGAAGCCAATATTCAAGCCACCATTGACGCCATACGGCCAGATTTATTGGAAAAAGTAGTGAAAAATTGGACTGATCAAATGGGCCATATAACTCATAGCCGCGGCGAGAATATACCAGAAAGTATATTTAAAAAATAAATGCCATGAAATTATCTACCAGATTCTAATAACAAACAATTCATTTCAATAATATTTCTGTCTTGTATTACTATTTAAAGTTCTCTAGCCCTTAAAAAAACACCCTTTATATTGTAGTTCTGATGTACGTTTGGAACTGTTTCGTATTTAATCGTTTCTGGAAGCGGACGAGGTGCGATGGCACAATAAAAATATGCAAAATATGCTTTACTAATGGGAAGAGCAGTTACAAAGTTTCTGGTATTGATTCGTAGATTATAGTTTTCTTTATTATGTTCAAGAAAATTTTTTAAAACGTTGTAGCAATAAAGATGCCTTAATGGATGAATTTTGGTGTTTTTAAACAAATCGAAAGTAGGAGTTCTACGACTCTGTTTACAAATGATTCTAATTAAATGTTTTTTTATTTAACCAGCAGTGGTTCTGTTTTATTCGAATAGGCACCTACCCAACAGGAAATCCCGTATTGTAGCTTTGCTTTGAAGAGGTCATTATACACGAGTTTCAATAGTGGTTGCTTGTAATAAAGACTTTAGTGGAAAAGTTGTCTAACCATTTTGTTAAGGTACTGCTTTAAATTCAATGTGTGACTATACCAACTCAGTGTATTGTCTTATATAATACTTAAATATTTAAAATTATCAACAGATTCAATTCCAAAACAATAATTACAGCAAGTCACCGAATTGTTGTACCTTATAGAATTTTTACCTGAATAAATGACTCATTAAAAACTAGAAGAGTGATAATAAATTGGTAAAATATCAGAAGAATGGTTTTTCATGTTAAATAACATAAACTTCGTTTTATCACTGATAATTAATTTGCGATTTAAGAACCAAGTTCGTAGTAATCCAAGGTCATGGTTAACATCACAAAAAATATTGAACAGACTTTTACTTGAATATGAAAAAGCAGTACATACCATCAGCAAAGGCAGTCATTCTACCTTTGAAAGATTGGACCCAATACTGAACCTTGTAGAACATCTAGTTCAGCTGTTTCCTGAAAGATGTATTTATTTTTGATCATGGCCATTTGCCTTCGATTTTTTTTAAATAGGAAACAGACCATATGCGCATATTACATCTAAAGCCTATATGGTAATAGCAAAAGTAATGGCAATAGTAATATGGAGATCAACCTTATCAAGGGCTTTAATGATGTCAATAAATAATGAAACCGGTATATTAGATGAATTTAGATTGATCTACAATTTACCAGTTAATTTTAATAGAGTGGTCTCAATAGACCTTTCACTTCTGGATCTAAACTGACAATCACCTATGAAATCAATCCTCTCAAGACACGATAATATTCTGGATTTAATCCCCTTCTCAAAGACTTTTGTATTGTAACAAATGGGGTACCGTTGAACTCGTAATTATTAGTACTTTCGTTGTTTCAAAGTATTGTAAATTAATTAAAAAAGAATTAGTATGCCACACGTTACATAAAATCAAATGTTTTTTTTTTGTTAAAACTTCAAATTTTGATTTTGTGATAGTTATTTTCGGAAAAGTATCTTATTAACTCCTACTTTTTGCAGCTTTGAAACATGTACAAACTTAGTATTTACAAATGAATTCAATAAGATCACCACAACATTAAGCAGACTAATAGCAAAGTTGGAGAATGCAAAGCCAAACAAGCGAGAACTTTTTACGATATTCATGTAGAAAATATGTCCGATAGATAGGAAAACCAAGAACTGATCAACACTATGAGATAACAAAGGATCCAACGTTAAAATTTCTTTCGTCTAAATACTCCAAGCTACAAAATATGCATTTCCGAAGGGTTCTCTATATGTCAGTGCAGTGAAGAATCGTCCATGGTGCCTCGGCACCAGTTGTGGGTAAAAGTTGGTTCGAGTCGAAATGCCCTATAGTTTGACTATATTCCTATCTATGTCATAATTATGTAGCTATGGCCTCTTATCCAAATGCCAGTAACATGAATCAATGTGCTAGCCTTGGGCTAAGGGAGAAAAGAGTGGAAGAAAAATCTTCTATATGTAAAGGGTGTTTTGTTTACAGTTTTAGTTTTTAAACTGGCAACACTGTTTCGTAAAGTAGTCAATTTAACAATTGGAAGTTGATTTGTGGTTAAGACGTTTGGCCATTTTACGATAAATAGACTAACGTCAGAACAACGTGCGCAAATTGTGCAAACATATTTTGAAAACCATGGTTCGGTTCGCCAAACTTATCGTGCGTTACGTCCATTTTACGGTCGACATAATCGCGCATCTGAGCAAGTTATTCGGAGCACGATGTATCGTTTCCGCACCACGTACAGTCTAGTGGATAATACGCATCCCCAAAGACGACAAACAGTGCGAACAGAAGAAGTTATTGCCGTTGTGGAGCGCAATGTTGAGGAGAATCCGAATGAGTCGATTCGCCATCGTGCACGACAATTGGAGCTATATCCATCCACTTTGTGTAAGATTTTACGGAAAGATCCTGGCTTAAAAGCTTATAAGATCCAGCTTGTGAAAGAGTTGAAACCGCGTGACAATTATACGCGTCATAGGTTCGGTGAATGAGCTGAAAATATGATTCAGCTTGATCGTCATTTTCAACTCAAAATTTTGATCTCCGTAAACAAGCCAAATTGCCGAATTTGGAGTGGAGAAAATCCAGAAGCATTTGTCGAGACGCCCTTACAACCATTAAAACTCGCTGTTTGATGTGCTTTATAGGCTGGTGGAATCATCGGCCGATATTTCTTTAAGGACGATCCAGGCCAGAATGTTACGTCAATGGAGAGCGCTATAGAAATATGATTTCTGACTTCTTCGTTCCTCAGTTAAATGACATAGACGTAACAGAGTTTTGGTTTCAACAAGATGGCGCAACATACCACACGGTGTGCAACACCATCAATTTATTGCGGGAAACATTTACTGAGCGCATAATTTAGCGTAATGGACCTGTTAACTGGCCTCCACGATCCTGTGATCTCACATCTCTCGATTACTTTCTTTGGGGATATGTGAAGTCACTAGTCTATGCCGATAAACCAGAAACGTTTAGAAGTCAACATTCGACGTGTTATTGTTGATATACGGCCCCAATTTCTCGATCAAGTTGTCGAAAATTGGTCTTCACGATTGCGCTTCATTCGACGCTGTGGCGCCCATATGGCCGATATTATATTTAAACACTAATGGCATAAAATTATCTATTAAATAAAGCTAACATTATAGACATTAACATTAGCTTCACGGGTTTTATTTTATATTGAATTTGTACACCTCTAAAAAAAACACCCTTTATATAACATCTTCGGATAACTCAGAAACCAAAACAATGGAGAAACCATGAGGAGAATCGGCATTGAACCGAAAGCGCCGCTTTGGTGAAAAGTGCAGCCAAGTGCTTGCATCAAAACAATTTGCCTATGAAGTGGAACTATACAAAAAAAGTCAAGAGCGCCTCGAGGGAGGAATATTGGCTTCACCGGAAAAAAAGAACGACCATGTTTGACTAAGAGAGCTGAATGGAAACCTTACAGAGATGAGGGAGGAAATTTAATAGCAGAGTCAGAGTTGGTGCTGAGGATATTGGAAAACTGCGTCTGAAGCCTCTTAAATGGTCAAACTCTATTGTGAGGCAGAACACATCACACAACTTTAGCTATGAGACCCAATATTTCCGACTACCCTACCAGAATGAAGATGAAGCAATCTTTCATCCTAACTTAAGCCCAACAAGGTTTCTACACTGGACGGCCTACTTGTTACTATGTATATGAGAGTATATATGTACAAGTATATACCATATACAAATATATTTGTTTTGTTTATGAAAAATATTGCGAATCATCATATCATACGAATGAAAATTTTCGCAACATTTTCGGAATGGTAACACTCATATAGGAAACTGGTCCACTGTTCATGTGTTCCGAATGCTAACAGTACGCGAGATTGGTACCGAGTTCTCCTGCGGTTTTCCATCTAAGTACCTACCACTCCCAACGCTGCTTAATTTTTCTGTGATCTGGTGGGAACCGATGCTTACATTCTGGATGCGCCATCTAGAGCTTCGGTATAGAAATGTTTAATAGCTTTGGCAATTCTCAACCAATCGGCTTCAATAAGCACGATTTGGAAACGTCAATTTGATACAATTTCAACCATGAATAACTTTACACTGAAAGAACGAGCCGAAATATTGACGCTTTACATTGAAAATAATTGGTCGGTTTTGTTAACTCAACGTGCATCTCGTGGAAACTATCGTGGTCGTTATGCGCCTTCCGACAACACAATTGGTCGTTTGGTTCCAAATTTTATTGAGCACGGGTCTATAGCGAATCCCCAAGAATACGTTAGACAGCATTCACATCGTTCCAATGAAGCTGTTGAAGCTGTTAGGGAGAGTGTTGCCGAAAATCCACATATCACATCAGTGGGAACACTTTAAGGAGAATTCTGAAGCAAGACCTTCACATGTTTCTATGCAAAGTGCAGTCCACTTAAAGGTTTTTGGAAACATGCGAGCCGCATTGCTTGGCATACGCGAATATCGTCATTCGAATGATTGCAACTGACCCGGATTATTGAGAACGAATTCTGATGACCGACGAGGCTCATTTCGCCCTCTCTGGAGGAGTAAACAAACAAACAAAATTGTCGCTTTTAGGAAATCGATAATCGTCATATAATTCATGAAACACTATTGCACTATGAGAAAGTCACTGTTTGGACCGTCATTCGATAATTTTTATTTAAAGTTGGCAATCGGTGTCGGTGGATGTTGGAGTACTTTAAGTCTCCGCAAAGGAGTGAAAAATGTTCACAAGACTTCTGGTTTCAAAGTGTAATATCAGAAAATATGACAAAGACTGACCTGCTTCCTGAGGCTATCTAAAAAGCGAAGTTTTTTCCAATAAGCCGAAGACTCTAGATGAATTCAAAAGCAATATTCGAGCCGAAATATCGGCGATATCACCTGAGACGTTGGCCAATATTATGCAAAATGCCAGAAAAAGATCCCAACTTTGTAGCAATGAAGGCAGACTTAATCGCTATTATGTTAGCTCACAGAAATTGTGAAGGACCAAACTAAAAAAAACTCGCATTTATTGTTCTTTTCTTCAAGTTATTAAACATTTCTATACCAAAGCTCCAGATGTATACCATATACGCCATCAGCATACATCAACTCATTTCCACGAGCAGTGTATGCCTAATGGAATGAAATGCGATACCCTCTAAACTGCGTTAACTCTAAGAGGCATCACCCTCCCTAAAATTGTCAATCGCATTGCATGAACTTCTGAAACTAAATATTTATCAACGATCTGATTAAGCTCTATCTGAGCAATTTTAGCCCGGGTAAGACCACATTTCATCAAATATTCACACCACGGCAGATCATAGAGAAAACCCACTTTTTTATCGATCTCAAGCCCGCAGCGTTATATACTAGGTGGAGTGAAGAGTAACCTCCTTGGGAATAAACATTTTTTTTTTAAATGTTTTTTTATATTATTCAATATAGTCCCCTTTTAGTTTGATACACTTATTCCAGCGATCTTCCAACTTCTTGATCCCGTCCGAAAAGTAATTTTCCGGAAGGTCTGCAAAATACTCCTCCGTGGCGTCGATGATTTCCTCGCGTGAGCTGAATTTTTTATTGATGACCATCTTTTGAGGTTTGGAAAGAGATAATAGTCCGAGGGATCCAAATCCAGTTACCAAGCGAAGCCAAAAGTCCGCCCGGTTCCGCATCAGCAAGTCCAAACACTCTTTCGAAGTGCCCTCGGATTCATGTTTTTGGTCATGCGCGCACCCAGCGGCAGGATAACTTTTTCATATGCAGAATATTGCGCTCAGTACTAATCTTTGTGGTATCTGCTAGCTCGCGCACCTTCACTTTCCGGTCAGCCAACACCATTTCATGTATTTTTTTGACATTGTCCTCTGTAACCGCATAGGAGGGCCTGCCGCTGTCGATAGTGGAGTTGCGGCCACCACGAAACTCTCGAAACTAATATTTGAATATTTGACGGTGTAATCTGACGGAGCATTAGCCCCATAATATTTATCCAACTTTTCTTTTGTTTCCTTCGCCGTTTTGCCTCTCAAAAAATAATGTTTTATGAGAGAACGAAAATTGTTTTTGTGCATACTCAACATGATTCCAAACACGTCAACAACAATCAGCTGCCGAAACAAAACTAAAGACAGTATCGCACTGAAATTTGGCATGTCTGTCTAAATATGAACGGACTTCAAGGCACCATAACCTTTTTTGCAGTAGCAGCGCATTCTGGCGGTCAAGGAGGTCACTTTTCACTCCACCTAGTAGAGATGAGCTATACAGTGCCATGTCTAGTTTTGGTATCTTTCCCAAACTCATCACGTTGTGCAGAAGGACGGCGTACAGCGCTCCCTATTCTGTAAAAGACGACATAAAATAAAATGATGCGCTGTCATGTGGCTTCATTAACATCACACTAGAGAAATTTTTGCAAAAATCGCAAGCCAACACCAGAAACACAGTTTCCCAAAAGTGTGATCAACTAGCTGCACCGGTTATGTCTCTACTATGATGTACTTCAACTCGGGTTTTATTTAGCTAAGACATGGTTTGATGCTCTGGTAAATTTTCTGAACCCTATTACTCTTTTTCTTCCAATGTTGTCGTCGCTGAATTTTTTTTTCGCTGCTGCAACGCTCATCTCAGCCCTCATCCTCGAATGGAGTGTTACAGATTTAATAGTCTGCAGTTGTTTGTCGGCATTCAAACGATGGCTTTATTAATCTTTAACTCAGCGGAAGCTGTACTTCAGATTGTCATTTGACAGATAGTGATGCTAAGGAAAGGGAAACGCAATCGGCAAAGGTTCGAAAAGTCTCTTGTGATTATAGCCGTCCTACAGCTGTGCTGTACTGGCCTCGATATCTGCATTCAGGGCTTAGCTAATACCAAGTAGTGGTCTGAGTCACCGTTGTCAGCTCGGAATATGCGGGCGTCTATCTCTAGAATATTTAAAAATTCAGTAATATGTTTGACTTAAGGTAACTTTATGTCTAAGGACTTTCTTAGCCCAGAATGGCTATCAATTTGGATTCCAACAAACTTAAGACATTTAAGTGGAAAACAGCCTAGCGTTGAAGATGACGTAGCTTGTTCAGACAAGAACACCATTCAAAGATGGGGGGTCATACACTCACCTGTAGCTCGTTAATTTAAATTTACCTTTTAAGTTCAATAACTCTCGAATTAATACAATAATTGTGAAATAATATCTGCATGACTTCTAAAAATAATTACATATCACAACTTTGAATGCACCGACCTGCCAATTTGTTTGGTACCACCTGTACCCAGTTCCATTATTTTCAATTCAACTTTGCACATTCGTAAATACGAATATTTCCTTAAAAGCGATTTCATCTTGGTTTCACAATAATAAATTGTAGCTTCAAAAGACCAATCAAAACTGTGGCTATCGTGGCATTTCGTTTCTTAGTCCAATAACTACCCAGCAACACCTGCTGAGGTATTCACTTCCATTTACGTACTCGTATTCAGATACTACGAGCATATCCAACGACAATGCTATGCATGATCGCAGTAAATCTTTGAGTACTTGAAAAGATCGATAATTATGTCTCTAATGACCCATAAAATTTACATATCCATGCTGTCCCCATTCGAGCTTATGCCAAGGTGCTGTTACCTCCATTTACGACGATCACTTCGGCTAAATGCTAAGTGCAACGAATTGAAGCGATTAAGTCGATTTTTACTTTTTTCCTTATTAACAGTCAATCGCTATGAATATTCTGAGATACGGATAAGCCAATCGGAGAGTAGCTTTTTACTCATATCCATCCATGAAGCGATGAAATGCAAGCAACCTTCCCGGAGTTAAGTTTTCAATGGCTGGGTATCGTAAAGCGTAAATAATCCGTGCATAATGGCTTCGATCTTCTGGAAACAGTGACCAAGGAAGGAGTAGCTCAGAGACAAATATTATCGGCACTACCGGTCATGGAACACCAGTGGAACCACCCCAAGCTAAACTTACCCCAGTTTAGAGGTGCGTGTTAATAAATTATCATCGGTGGTTTGTACTCGTATGTTAACCCCGAAGGTGCAAGTTAGCCGGAGATTTTCGCTTCGCAGAAATATGAAGTCGCCACCAACTAAGCGGATATTCGTACATCGCGTCGGTCGTTGCGATTTACGAATACTACCTCTAGGCTGTCCAGGCAGCACACATACGAGTACTCGTATTCGAATTTTAGCACGATGTGTTAAGACAAACATTAAACGGACTTAAAAGCTTCACTGGCTGCCATGCTGTACGGGCATACCAGTTTTATCTGCGAAGCTGGAACTTATGCATGATTTAGATGCTATTGGTCATATGGTGCAGGAATAGAGGGTTTGAGTATCGCGTCATCTTAAGAGGTCCAACAGAGATTTTCCCATTTATCTTGTTCCACTAGTAATGGAGAATTTCCTTTCACTTTTCAACGAGGTGGGCAATGATTGGCTATAGGCACCGTAAGGGACCAGCAAAATAAATTGTTCGTATTATTGAGAAATGTACAAAGACTTGGGTAATTAGATAAATGGTGCTTGCCAGAGATCAGTCCTTATGAATGATTAAGGGTCACAAAGTGTGTGAGTTGTTTTGAATATGGCAACAAACTTCGATTGTTAAGATGGATCTTGAACGAAGGAAATCAGCAAGAGGTTCCAGGCTCATTTGGGTGGCGTTCAATAGGTCAGATGTGAAGTAGCATAATTTCATTTCACTCAATCATAGAAGAAAATGTCTCTCATCAGACTTTTTACAGGAGTGCAACCATGATCCTCTTAAACAAGTTAAAGAATTCTTTTCAGGATCCCATGTCGATTACCAAAATTATAGTTAATTTCATATTTCAGTTTTGTGTGGAAAAAAAATTGGGACGTCATGCTTATAGCGATTGCTCATTTAAGCGGAACGATTTGACTGTTTGGCAGGAGCTACGGCAGCAATATTTTGGTGCATGTGAATTGTGTTATTTCACTGATACGTAATTATATAAATAGTAACACGGTCAATTTGCTCGGAGGAGTGCCACCGAGCTCATGTCCAGACTCTAGAGAAACTAAAGGCTACAAGCGATGATTGCTGCGCACTATCTAGATCATATTTCCATCATCCCTATATCTATTGCTTCCTAAGGAAAAGTAGATATGCCTTCAGAAGACGTACATCACTTGAGAAAACCCAGACAATTTGTAGACACCACATATATGTATAGTCATTCAAACGTAGATTGTCATTACCCCACGTACCGAGGAACAAAAGTTTTCAGTTTCAACAATCCAAGTGACATTCGTCGATAACGGTTTACTTCCTTATTTACAGTCGGGTGTGCACTTGAACAACCAATATTCCTCTTCAGACAGCCCTGTTGTTTGCTACTTGCATCCAATTTCACACGCCAAGTTGATTGAGGTCTGTATCCTCTTCCTGGGGCCTGGGGTTTTCCTCTGCTGTGTATTCCCTAGATGATGGCTTCGAAGACATTCCGAATTGAAGCGATGCTGTTCATCCATTCTACAAGTCCCTGCCACCAAAACCGGTGAATTCTTACTAGTTTAGCTAATTTTTTTTCAGTCGGAATAGAGCACTCAGACAAAGTTGTACTCTTTGTAAGTTCCTTTTAAGGAAATCTTTCAGTCTTACGAAGAAAGATGAGTGAGCACTACAGTGATAAGGTGCCTATGCCTACAGTCAGCACCCATCACGTCAACGCCGAGTACCTGCAGCCTGATGCGAGCGTAAGCCAGATATTCACAGAGATAGTGCTCCGCGGTGTCGTCATAGCTTTAACAGCAAGCATCACAGGATGTTATGTCACTACTGCCCAGCACATTTAAGGCTTTGCAAAAGCGTAGTACCCTGTCACGACGCCAGTAATCAACCTGCAGTCTTTCCTGCTGAGGGACAGTAGAAAGGCCTCTGACTTCATAGAGACGTCGGAAACAATCGTTTGGTGGTCTGCCTGCATCCCGGGGAGCTATGCCATCTGCAGTTATTCTCATACGAGACCCGACCCCTTAACCGAGTATGCAGGCAGACCCAACGTAGGTTCGAGTCCTGAAAAACTCTCCTCTGATCCGTGTCTGGCAAGTTCATCGGCGATTTCATTTCCTGCGATCCCATTGTGACCTGGGACGCAGATAAGGGTCACTGAATTTTGCCTTCCGACTGCGTTCAGTGATCTCTTGCATTCTTGAACTAGCTTAGAAATCGAAAGAGGGTTCAGCAAGGCTCTAAGCGAAGCTTGGCTGTCGCTATTGATGGAAATGCTTCGCCCCCTCCACCGGTTCTCAGCAATATAGTTCGCTGCCATCAGGATTGCTTAAATCTCCGCTTGGAAGACAGATGAGAGTTTTCCTAACATGAAGTGAAATCTAACGTTGTCGTCCTCCAGAAAGACACCAACGCCACATCCTATATTGGTTTTGAAGCCCTCAGTGACCCGACTACATTACTTTCCTGGCTTAGATTCTGACCGAAACCAATCCCGGGTACAGCGACAGTCGATTTCGTATTTTTTCCGCAACAGGAGTTCTGGCGTCATTGCATCGGACGGCATGTCCATAAGACTAGAGTAGTAAGACAGCCGGAACGTAAGGTCATCGAAGCTCCAGCTCAAGATGGCTTTGAGAGTGCAGCCCATAATATGAATATCAAGGGGAGGACGATGCAACAATGCATCTAGAATGGAACCAGGAGTGCTGAGGAAAGCCCCCGTGCATCCGAGACAAACCGTTCTTTGGAATCTGATAAAAGCAGCAATCACGTATTTTCGCGAGAGCTTATTCGACCAAACAACCGATGCATAACACATGGCCTGAAAATTCCGTGCCGTTTTATAGTAAAAATTTTTGCAAAATTCAACTTTATTTATCAATATAGTTGCCTTCGAGGGCGATACACTGATTGAAACGATTTTTCAATCTTTCGATACCAGTTTTGTAGTACGATTTCGGTTTAGCCTCAAAATAGGCTTCTGTTTCGGCGATTCGGTCTTAAATCTCTTTCCGGCGAGCATTCTTTTGAGGTCTGCGAACAGGAGCCGACTGTTGAGTTTTTAGTCGTTTTGGACGAGGTTCGTCGCCTGCTCGCCACTCAGCTGACTCCCGACTTGACTCTGGTGTGAAGTGATGGAGCCAAGTTTCATCCATTATCACATACCGACGCAAAAATTCGGCTTTATTGCGGTTGAACAGCTTTAAACACTCCTCTGAATCATCAACACGTTGTTGTTTTTGATCGACTGTGAGCAAACGCGGCACCCACTTTGAACAGAGCTTTCGCTGTCCAAATATTCGTGTATGATATATCCAACACGCTCTTTTGATATCTTCAGAGCCTCAGCTATCTCGATCAACTTCACTTTACGGTCATTCGTAATCATTTTGTGGACTTTTTTGATGTTTTCATCTGAAACAGCCTCTTTTGGACGTCCACTGCGTGCATCATCTTCGTTGCTTGTATGACCACTTTTAAATTTTTCAATCCACTTGCGAATGGTTCGTTCGGCTGGTGCAGAGTCCGGGTAACGCTTATCAAGCCATTTCTTTGCATCGGCTGCATTTTTTCCCATCAAAAAAGCAATGATAAATCAACACACGAAATTGCTTGGAATCCATTTTTTTTCACAATAACAAAAGTTGCTTCACTCACAACGCTATATCTCGAGAACTAATCGTCCGACAGCTGTCAAATTTATACACGTATCTTTTGAAGGTTGGTATTAACTGATTTAATTCAAGTGGTGCCCGCTCTTATAAACGGCACGGACTTTTCAGCCCATGTGTTATGCTAATGTTGGAGGCAGGCAAAGAGTGGTGATCTTTGCTAAAACCCTAAAACTCCAGTTAAAGTACAGGTACCAAAGAAAGCAGTTCCACAAACAATACGAAGTTGGACGGCCATAAGCCCAAACTTAATCAGTTGAACCCAGAAAAGAGTTCCGAGAGGAAGAATTTGCTCACTGCACAGGGCAGTCTTCAGCCGGTTATGCCACTATATGGAGCATAGTAACTATTTTCGTGATGAACATAGCATAAAGGAAATAGCGACTGTGCTGAAGGTGCGGGAATAGCTCCTTAAGCAGAATTATATACCCCACAGGGACGATCTACCTATAGTTTGCAGCATGTGTAATTTGGCAGAGAGAGAGGATATTTTTCATTTTGTTGGCAGATGCCCAATTTTGCGTGAAACAAGGAGATCTGTATTTGGAAATGAATCTGAGATTAACGTCCCATTACGTACAGAGACAGAATCTTAAATGAAAACTTCTAAAAATTAAACAAAATAATAATAATAAAGAATTAATTCATTATACTTTGCTATTAGGCTATAAACAATAATCTATACGTTTTTGTCAACCAGGCAGTTTATATAATTTGTAAATATTTTAATGTAAAATCAAATCTAATCTATAAGACTCTCATTCTGTTGCGGGGGAATCCCATCAACTATTAGGTTTAATTAAAAATATATTAAAAAAAAACTATGAATGTATAAGGTAATAACCGATCATTTAGGCTTACATTTTTTTTGAGGCTAGCGAGTTAGTATACAAATTTTGTTCATTACAAACGTCAGCTGATCTCGAAAAACTGAACCACATGAGTCGTGCAAGGCTGGAATAGCTAAGTGAGTGTGCCAGAGGTTTCAAGGACCACAAGCTATAATACATAAGAAATATAGCATGCTCATATTGGTAAGCTTATCTCGGAACCAATGTTTGCCTGTCACTTGAATATTCCAAGGGTAATTAACCTAAGTCTGTTGAATATCTTATCGTTTCCATTAGTTAAACTTGGAACTAAGTTCAGTTGCAAGTCCATGTCATGCAATTTTAGCTGATCTTCGTGTCTAAACGTCATTTATTTCTGATATGTTTTGCAAATGCGCATTTTTCTCATGTTCCTATAGGTTACTCGTGAATGTATCTATAGATGCGGGTCCTATGGCCCACTTAACTTAATCGCAAATGCATTATTACAAATGCAAATATAGACTTACATGCTATATTTAAGGTTTTGTGACACCAAGCTAACAGTACTCACTCCGAACTTGACATAAAATGTTCTCTAGAATTTTCAAAACTGTGTTGCCACATTTTGTTGGCTTTGTTGTAATTTTCTGTCCTACGGTGTTAGCTGCTGTTCCAGCTAATGCAACAAAGCTTGTCTACTGTCCTGGGTGAGTTTGAGAATCTCCACAAATATAAATGTAACCTACTTCCTCTTCATAGACCGACCTATGCAGACTGCATTTCGTATAACCTTTCGGATGCCACCAAGATCCTAGAGCATCCAAAATTTGTTTTTAATGAAACTCACATGTATCTACACGGACATAGTGAAACTCAACAAGATGAAAGTATTCATGTGATTATAGACGCATACTTAACGAGGAATACCGTTAATCTGATACTTGTCGACTGGACCACTGCAGCAGGTGAAAATTATTTTGCATCTGCTTTAGCTAATATTGAAGTGGTAAGCCTTCAGTGTAACTAACCCTTGTCTCAGAATCATATATATGAAACTTATCCCCCAAAAAGCTTGCTCCAGCACTATCTGACGTGATTCTAGAGTTCTATAGTTCTGGTTTAAAACGAGAAAGCTTCACGATGGTGGCACATTCACTTGGCGCTCAGTTAACAGGAATGATTGGACGACAAGTTATGAAAAAGACCAATGGAAAGACAAAGATCTACTAGTGAGTATCGAAAATCTCAACTGAAAAATTGTGCTCTAGAGTTTGGTAAATTCTTTCCAGCATGATTCTTTTGGATGCAGCCTTTCCTTTATTCTTCAATATCGTCCTTTTGCCATCGGTGAATAGAAATGATGCAGAATATGTTCAGGCAATCCATACGGACATTAATACCTACGGTCAGCCGAAACCAATTGGTCATGTTGATTTTTGGCCAAATGGCGGATATCAGGGTCAGCCAGGCTGTCCAACAGGATTTCTTATTCCATTTAGTTCAGAAGGTAAAAACTTGCGTTTCTTTCTAAATATTTCCAGTTTACAGGAACAGAATTTAAGACAATGATGACTGGAGTGTTTTTTCTTTCGTAGTTGGTTGTTGCCAACTAAATGCAAAATCCAATAGGTGTCTCTGTCAAGAGTGATTTTGCACTGATCGTTTCTATTTGTTCACACCAATTTGGTTATTGTCACTTTCCATTTGAAAACATCAACTAGCGCGATGTCTTCCTTTCTCCGGTTGTCTATTAAATTCGAATACATCCCGGTCCAGCGCGGTAGTGTTAATCCGCTCAACATGTCTTAGCCACCTAAGGCGAAAAATCTTTAATACGGGACTCAGGTTGCTGTAAAGCCTGTAGAGCTCATTTTTAAATTTTCTCCCTCCGTTTATGTACGTAAACGTGACTGAATATTATTTAAAGTACTTATTTCTCAAAGCAGCCAAGGACGATTCAAACGCTTCAAATCTATCTATCCTTCTGCGCCGTACGGTAGAACTACCACCAGAATAATTTTATAGCAACCTTTAAATCTTTGGTGAGGGGTAATTCATTTTCACTGAGCAATGAAACCGTGATTGTCATGATTCCTCGATTAATTTCCGCAGTGATGCCGTTGTTTGTCAGCGTAGATGATGTTTCCACCTCACGGTTGCAGCTTTCCGTTGTGGCGTACGGTCGAGCTTTTGATTTACCTTGTCGACAGCATGCACCTTACTTTGTCCACAGTCTAGTTGTTGGTTTCTGTTTCAATAGCCGCAAATGTTTTTTTTATGGCGTCAATGTATGCGAGCAATTGTAGACTTTTAAAATATTGGAGTAGCGAATATTTTGTAATGTCACGTCGGATGCCTAAACTACAATAGGTATGCTTCTACATCGCTCTTTTCTATAAAAGACCTAACATATGGGCATATTTTCATTCGACCATACTTTGTAGATGAGTTAGTGAATGTTATTAGCAAATAATTTTACGTGATTTCGCAAAGAACTCATCAGAACCGCCAGCATTATCCAGATTTCTTTCTGGTTAGATGGAAAGAATTGTTATCGATCGTCTTCCTAACTGATAAAGTAATTAAGCAGCAGAAGTAATCTCTTTAGATTTTCAGAATCGACTTGATTGCTTGCTTCCTCATCTTTCCATGCCATGATATTTGTGTCCATGGCACGTTCTCTTTTACCTTTTGGAAAACTCTCAAGCGTCCTTCGGCTGAAATACCTTTTTACGTATTCGATCTAGCGCTAACTCTTTCGTTCGAAGTAGCCAGTGCCATTTTTTTCTGAACACTTCCTCTTCCGCTGCATAGGCTTGTAAGTATTCTTCATAAATATAAGACAAGTACTACGTTGATGTACTCTCCCCTCTAGGCATCTTCGGACCATTGTGTCATATCAGCTAATTTTTCGTACACCCACCACACAGTTAGAGAAAAGGTTCCTAAAAGAACAGTATGGCAATACGAGAAAGCCAATTGGAGCGGACTTAATAACTTCTTTAGGAATTTTAACTGGTCGCTATGTTTCCTCGATAACGACGTGGATGCCGCTGCTGATATGATCACAGACATCATTCTCTTTGGAATGAGAAACTTTAACCCTCATCGGATGAAGAGTATCAAACCAAAAGAAAGGCATGGTACGACTCGAGCTGTAAAGAGGTTGTCAGAGTTAGAGAAATGTTTTTTCGGTCCTTCAAGACCAACCCAACAGAGGAAAACCGAAAAAAGTCTAAGCGAGCCAGGAATGACTGTAACGTCTTTCTTAAGCGTGTGAAATTCCAATACGACCAAAAACAGAGGCAAAAAATTCTGCAATGTCCCAAAAGTAGTAAAAATTGTTGGTCATTCGTCAAAAACATTAGAAATTCTGCCTCATCCTCCATCCCAACGCTCATTTACAATGACATTCGAGCTGTCAGCTCTTTGGACAAGGCCAATCTGCTTGCTGCACACTTTGCGGCTAGGTCAACACTCCCAGGTTATGCTTTGTCCCCGCCTACACTTAAGTGCGTCGAATCTACAATTCGACAAATCCACTTTCGCAGTCGGTTAGTAGCAAAATTACTTACAGATCACAACATTCATAAATCCGCTGGTTCAGATGGTATATCTCCCCTTCCTCTAAAGAGGTGTTCTTCCTCGCTGGCAAAACCACTACGTAAGCTTTTTCATCAATCCTACTGTTTAGGACTCTTTCCGAGCAGATGGAAAACAGCATTTGGCCAGTCCGTCCCTAAAAAAGGCGAATCTTCTTCTCTCTCCTCCTACAAATCCATTGCACTTACGTCCCACATTTCCAAAGTCGTGGAAACGCTGACAAATCGTCAACTTATGAAATATCTCGAAACACGAAAACATCTTAATGACCGGCAGTACGGTTTTCGTAGCAACAGGTCCACTGGTGATTTGATGGCATGTCTCACCGAAAAGTGGAACCAAAGCGTACATCATTCTGACGAAAGCAAAATAGTTGCACTTGATATTTCTAAGGCATTTGACAGAGTTTGGCATCAGGCTCTTTTGTCGAAAATGCGTGCTTTTGGGATCGATGACTCTCTTCTTCAATGGATTAGAAATTACCTTTCGGTGTGCCCCAGGGCCCCGTTCTCTCTCCGACACTCTTTTTAATTTTCATCAGCGATCTCTTGTCTACTACTTCTAATCCAATATATTCCTTTGCTGACGACAGTACTCTCTGCTTTTCATATTCGTTCCTGGACCCATGTCCCTGCTCTTCGGCTGTAGAACGGGAACGCCAGAGTATGTTATCCTCATTTAATTCTGATATTAACAGCATAACTAATTGGGGAAACACTAACAGAGTAGAATTTAATGCTTCCAAAACACAATGCTGTCTGCTGTCGTTAAAGCGAAATTTAAACACCCAGTCATTATCCATGAGTGGCACTTGCATCGTCGAAACCGATAAACTTTCCATTCTCTGTATGAATGCCAATGAAAATTTACGTTGGGATGACCACATATTCGGTGTCGCCAAAAATGCTGCGAAATGTCTAGGTTTCCTCAAGCGATGTCCGCCCGTAATTGGAGTACAATGCCCACATCTCGTCGGGTGCGCCCAAAACATCTCTGAACCTGCTGGATAGGATTCAAAACCGTGCGATAAAACTCATAGGTGATACTTCTAACCGTAATATCCGTCTCGCGATGAATGCTCATCAGTATACTCTCAAGCCCACTTTCTTACGTACTCTAAAATATCGTGATTCATTCCTATGCCGTACAACTGGCTTATGGAATGCCCTGCCGATCTCTGTGTTTGCTAGTCGTTATAATTTACAAACATTTAAAAACAATGTACATCGGTACCTGTCTTTTCTTCCTGCCTAAATTTCTTTCGCCCGCGCTGTGTACGAACATTTTATGGGTACAAAAACCCCTTGAGCGCGCGCTGATTATTAAAAAATAAAAATGAAAAATAAGACAATAGTATTCTGTACCATGTTGTAATCGTGAGACTTCCCTATCCAACGTGGAATTTCTTCACACTACTTCTTCGGTCAATGTGCGCCCACGATATCCATATGTTTATCTTAACTACAAGGTATCCATCCGAATGTATACATGTTTGGTTCTTTGAATGTTTGGGCATTTATAGCACAGAAGGGGTTTTTGTTCAAACTGGCAAGTCTTTTTGTGGATGTTTGAGAGTATGGAACGCTAGCCACATATGATGCCCTTTCGTCCTGCCGCAATGTTAATAAACCATAATTCATTTTTGAACGTAATATTTATTCGCTCTATTTTCCTAGCCATTTTAGGTAACTGATGCGCACTTTTTTATTCGGGTTGATGTTACTGTAAAGCTCATATGGTGTTACATCTTCTCTCTCAAAACCCATCAACACAAACTAGAGCAACAATTATTGGAAAAATGTTGCGTTTAAAATAACCAAGGATATCTTCATCGGCCTTCGCATAAATGATATGGAACCATCAGATCGTTAACAAATGGTTTCAGACGCTTACACAATTCGACAAAGGATCGTTTACAAGACGTGAGAGGAACTGATGCCTCTACGTATAATTAGCTTCTTTTTTTGAATGATTCGTTATATCTTGCAACAGAGTTTGGGTCGTCCCGGCCGTTGAACAGTCTATCCCCATATCCTCAGCACCGACTGTGACTCTAATATGATTTCCTTGGTCATATCTACATGTTACTGTTCAGATTCTATTGGCCTGACAGGTTTTGCTCACGCTAAAACTTCTGAATGTTGCCCCGGTGAAGACAGAGTTTTCATGTAACGCTCTCATAAACCTGAGACAAAATCTTTTATATAGGATCCTCAAAGCGGATCAGCTTCGATTTCTACAAACGAGCACCTACTTTAGACATACAGAATATGATTACCTTTAAATGTATTTCTATTATAGAGGGCCAGCTCTGGCCCTAGCGGCAAATAGTTGGCTTTTATCTTTATTTGTTCTTTGGTTCATCTGAATACAGTAGCTACATGTAAAACTCCTCCAAAAACACTCCTTCTTGGGCATCCAAACTGGTTTATTGCTCTGTCTCCAACGAATCCGTATTTCGAGGATTTAAAGAGTTCTTTCCAAAATCATAATTATGTAAGTGGTGATGTGAACCTCTCAGTGTTTTTTTCGAACCATTAGTTCCAAGGAAGGGATTCTTATCGCAAAATGTGTTGCGCACTTATTTCAAAAATAGCTCCCAGAAAACCACTGTATTGAGTTACGAGTAACAACCTTACTGCCAGAGATTCCGATATTTTAATTGTGATTTATTTTTTTTATTGATTTGTAGATCTTTGTAGCCATCAAAGGTCGTGGAGATTTTATGCTGAAAGTGTTGCACACGCAGATGGACCATACTTTTGGTCATATCCTTCATCGAGTTATATACAATTTCTATTAGACGGTGCTAGAAACAAGAGGAGCAAAGCCATACAAATGGGATTCAATTGCCCAATGGAGTAAGTTGTTTTTGTAAACTTTTAAAATGATGTTTTTAATCTAACAATCTTTATAGCGCAAGGGGAAATTATTATTTAAAAACCAACAGTGCTGCACCTTTTGCCATGGGAGTCGATGGATACTAATTGAATGTTTCCGGAATTTGGAAAATAATAAAGTCGATACATTGGCATCTTGAAAAAAGAAAACTTTTTTTGTTTTAATACCAATAACAATTTGACACTATCGAGTTACTTTTTCAGATCGATGTAATTCAAGAAAGCCAGTTGTTACAGCTTACTAAATTACAGTCCTTAGTGTAGGTTTGTTCTCCTTTTGCGTTACACTTTGGTGAGATCATCAAAGGGCCAAGTTCCGCCCTTGTGAAAAATTCGCAAAGGGTTTTTATACAGGATTTACAGTACAAAGTTCACACGTTCCAATCGAACATATTATGTAATCAACAACCAAATACAAAACTGTGAAAGTTACTGTACGAAGTTTCTGATGCACCGATATAGGCTTGTATACCTGCCTGGTACTAGCAGAGCTATGACTGGGAATGCCTAGGGCCTTTGTAACGAGAAGGATCACAAACGGCAAGTTTGTTTACAACCCAAAGTTGTGCACTGAGTTACACCGCAGTCGTGAAATCAATTCACTTTTATCGTATATCTGTTTGGTGGGCTGAACTATCATAGAAAGGCAGACTGATATCAACCGTAGGAATGCGCAATGGGCTGCTTGCTGTATAAAGTCACTGATGCTTAAGACCTACTCCAACGGAGGCCCGGCAAAATCGGATTCACTCACTATCTATGTACACACATTTACGGTACACAGATTGCAATCAGCTCTGCCCTCAGACTGAGAGACACGCATAAATTGAAAGGCCTAAATGTAGGACATGCTAAATTCTCGTATTTGAGAGTCTTCACTTTTGATTAGCAAACCAATATGAATAGACTTACAAAGGAACGCCTCCTTACTATTCAAACATACATATTGTATAAAATACAGCTAATGCTGGAAATCAGGCCACGACACCACAGCTTACAACAGGGATTCTCCTACGAGTCTCTTGAGGAGCATGCATTGTCCGTTCGAAGACTCTTCGAGCGCTATTTATTGCATTTGCACTATATGTCTTAGCCATCTCAGGCGACTGAAGCGCATCTTTCTGACCAGGTCGATGTCGATGTTCTTTTGATAAATTGGTCACTTTGGTGAGTATCGATATAAACCTTTTCTTTTACATGATGGTAAAGAAGCCGCACATTGCTAAATCAAATTGCCCGATCGTCCAATTTTGATCTACAATTTCGAGCAATGGCAAGGAAACTTCTCGCAAAAGAGCAATATTTTCGCTTAATGGCGGGCTTAAAGATTGAAATGTGCCTCATCGGTAAAAAAAAGGTTTTTCGGTTAAATTCTTGAATAATTTCATGCATTTCCAACACCCAGTTGGCAAAGTTACGCGGCTGCTGATGTACCCATTAAGCCGTATAGACCTTATAATCCAAGTCCTTAGGAAGAATTTAGTGGAGGGTTGCTTATGATGTCCAGTTTAGGAAACTGACGTGAAATCTATAAACCTGAGTTTTTAGCCAGGCTTCGTGATACAAAAGGAACACATAACATCACTTACTTGCCCCAATAGCTCAAATTCCTGAAGCAAGTCCAACGAAATTTTCAACATTTTTGTAGTGAATTTTAGCACTTCGGAAAAATTGCAGACTGTTCAAAATGGAACCCTTTGTTACAAGACCTTGGCAGCCGGCTTAGTTATGCGTGATCTATTGAATGAAATATAGTTTTTTCAGCAACGGAAAATGGCATACTATTGGCCTTTTGAAACTAATCGCTGTGGATTATGCCGCGTGCATCCCAAAAAACATCATGGGTCCGCGAAACCCTCCATTTCGACTGCTGCTTAGTCTCCGGTATATTGTGGTTGATCTACATGTTTCATGTTCTGAACGTCGTAAAAACCCATCCGGCTTGCGATTAGACAACGCCAAGTATTCCCTTGAAGTTTTCAAACGATAAGCAAACCAAATTCACTTTTTTTCCATTTTCGCCTACATTTACGCGGTTGGCTGCGTTAAATAGCTATCACACACACAAGTTAAATGACGACGCTTTCTCCTCATTAGTAGTTGACTTGACGTGAGCAGTGTTGCTTTTCAAGTTACAGGAAATTTAAAAAGTCAAGGACGAGTAAGTATTAGGTTTTATCACAAATGTCCGATTTTCGTTCCAAATAAGAAGCTCTCAAGTGAACATCTGTGTCAACACGCGCATGAGTGTGACACCTGTTACATTTAGAGTTCGTTTTTTTTTCTAGAAATTGTTGAACATGCTTTCGGTAGTTCAAATTCGGGATAATTTCCTTTATAGATTTAAAAGCGGACAAAATGCGTCTCTAGCAGCGGTAAACGAGCGTACCATTCGACATTATTTACGAGTTCCGATCGGCAGATTTCATCGTCGAAAACGAAAAACGTGATAAATCGGATACTTAGAGCGAGAGTTGATGCAGGCTCAGCAAAAAATCGGTGAGCGACATTGCGCAGAACGTTGAAGTATCCCCTATGACAACTCTTTCTCATAGGAAATAGCAACTTGACAAACAGATACCCCATGCACTGAACGAGTCCAAAAAAAAACAAGTTACGGAGGGTAGAAATCTGCGCATCGCTTAGCTTAAGACATCAAAGTGAATCGATTTTGCATCTGAAAATCACCTGCAATGGAAAGTTGATTCCGTATGAAAGACCGGGGCAGTCAGCTTTGCAAAAACTGCTATATTTGGGAATTCTTCGCCAACCACCATACTCCCCTGGGAGCAAATTAAGGCGCACGTTATCGAGTGTGTAGATTCCATCCGTGAGCGAGTAGTTTTTGTATAGTGGCACGCGATAGCTCCCGTACAGAATGGAAACTTTAATTGTAATAGTAAAAGTCTACCTAGTCCTGCCATAAGTTCTGTTACAAATATAAAACGCTATAAAAAAAACAGTAAACATATTGTATTCAAAATTGCTTCCATTTATTAGACCACAATAGTGATTGTTAAAAACAAATTGATTCACTCGAAATGACTGAATCTTGCTTTAACACAAGCTTCCAAACGTTGTGGCCATTGGGCTATAGCGGCATGTACGGTTTCCATAGAGATCGTGGACCCGTCTCTGGTTAATTCTGTTTTAAAGCTTTCCAAATTTCTGTGGGCAGTCTTGCAGTCCATGTTCTTCAATTCTGACCGTGAACCATAATCCAGTGGATGCAGATCTGGACTCCCCGACGGCCAATCTTCTGCTGCTATAAACCCAGGAATATTGACTCTGAGCCACTCCTGCGTGGTTTTGGCTTTGTGCGCTGAAGCAGAGTCCTGTTGGAAGATTCATCTGTATCCATTGAAAAGGGTATTGGTCAAACCCTTCACAACGCCCTCTAGCACATCTTCTTGCTAAACCTTTGCACCAGTTTTTACGCCTTTTTCACAGAAATGGACGGATGCGACGCCATGGTGAGAGACTCCCCAGCAAACCATTACGGAAGCGGGATGATGTCCACGTTGAACCCTTGGAACAACTTTGTTCGCTTCCTTAGATGAAGTGGCATAAATTTTGTCATTTTGTTTGTTGAAAACTTCTTCCACGATAAAAATTTTCTCATCCATAAACAGAATGTTCTCATGGTCATTGTCCAAGTGCCACTGCAAAAGCTTTTTTAGTTGAGGAGTTAGAAGATGACCCGTTTCATATGCAGATCATCCCGAATCAGCCTAGACATGGACTGGCTGATATTTTCAATTCCTTGGACATGATCTTCGGGGATTTCTCTGAATTCTTTCATGCACTACCGCATTCGTACGGACGACGCCCCGGCGACCACTTCTTGGCCTGTCCTCTACGGCTCTACTTCAGACAATTCGCCGAAGCGACCAATAGCCCGATAAACGAATATTCTCGATATTCCGAGTGGTTTTAGCAACTTGAAAATTTGACCAGCACTCTATTACCGCGGCTCGATTCTCTTTTATACTCCCCACTCCATGTTAATAATTCGTAAACTGAAACCAAACTGACTAGTATACTTCAATGATCAGTGCATGTGTTCTGAAAAAAAATAACGGTTCTATTCCCGCAAGAAGTTTTGAGCGATAAGCGCTGGAAATTGTGTAATAGAACTTATGGCAGGACTAGGTAGTTACATTTTCGTATTGAACGTTTTTTTTGTTGTTAAGACTCAAAATCCATTCGTACAAGAATGGCACACAAAACGGATGACAGAATATCAAATTATGACACTCGAAGTTCGATAACGTATGCGGGAATACCAAATGTGTATTTTTCAGTGAGGAATAGCTTGATCATGCGTGCTGTAATTTGTCCACTGATGTTTCCCAACGGACTATGTATCACCTTTTCCGCAGTGTGGAATAA
The DNA here is from genome assembly GCA_963966105.1 of Volucella zonaria. Taxonomy (NCBI): domain Eukaryota; kingdom Metazoa; phylum Arthropoda; class Insecta; order Diptera; family Syrphidae; genus Volucella; species Volucella zonaria. Next base: position 139,167,917 of record OZ014533.1, on the reverse strand, counting down.
CTTTGTGGGCAAAAAACCTTCCGAAACTGGGTAGAAGAAATAAGTCTTTATTTTGTTAAAGTCTGCAAAAAGACTGCAAAGGAATAACATATAGTATTTAAAGTATTTAAAGCGTAACGGTCCTTTTTTGGACCACAAAAACTATTTAAAGGGATATTAAATTTATTTTGTGATCCATTTGCCTGAATAAAATAGTGGTTTGCAATAACTTCCGTTGTTCATAGGTGGAAAAGTCATACATAAACACCGTAGATAATGAAGAGAAGACAAAAGTTAACCTAAAAGTTGAAAATTTTGAGATAAACGCACTTTTCTGATGAAATTGGTCCAACGATTTTTCAAAATGTTAGCCTTAGAATGCCATAATTTTAGCTGACGTTCATCGAACTCAACAAAATTTTAGTATTTTATGCACACTGAAATTCTCTTTCAAAAATGTGCACAGTGGTTTCTTAAGCTGAATCCGTTAGAAAGCTATGGCCTTTTAAGAAGTTTTACCTCGAAATCAGAGGTTCCTCACTTTAACGGCCAATAACTTGGAGGGGGGTGAAAATAGACCCCCGCCCACCCCAATACAATTTTTTGTTTGCCATAACTTCAGGAATCTTCAGCTATCAGGACGGAAACCTAAACTGGGACACTCTGTATATTTTTGATTTTATTTGCCAGGCCAAGACGACTGGAAGCAGTCCGCGGAGACTCATGGCAATCAATCTCGGTCATTCCAATATTATAAATACTATACACCCTGAATGACTTGAACTGCAACCAACTTCAGACTGCTATAATTTCCAAATCGTTCATGACAGTGAGCTCAAATTTTGACACATGACAGATAATTTTATTATTTACAAGCCTTTTAAACGATTTGCGTTTCAGTTGTGTTGAAAAATTTTTATCCGCGATGCAATTCAAACGTGATAGTGTGATTGCTTTATATTTGGCTAGAAAACCACAAGTAGCTATCGTTAGAGCCCTCCAGCACCTCGACGTGAATAAATCGTTTGTGTCTCGAACCATATCTCGTTACCGTAATACTGGCAGAGTTGCAAAACGCCATGGAGGTGGTCATAAAAAAAACCGCAACATCGGCAGAAATAGTTCGGAAAGTGAAGGCTCGAATTGAGCGAAATCCGCGTCGAAGTGGAAGAAAAATAGCTCATGAGCTCAAGAAACGGATGCAACACATACTGAAAAATGAAGTTCTAAAAAGCGCACGATCTTACACCGCAACAGAAAAAACTTAGAGTCGAAAGAGCGAAGGAGTTGCTACGCTTGCACGAAAGTGGTGAGTTGCCGAATTTGGTTTTTTCCGATGAGTCGTCATTTGTTATCGAGCAATATGTCAACATACAAAATGACCGAGTTTACTTGACAGAGGTCCTTCGAAAATTTACACCTTCGGACGGCCACCAGAAAGCAGGCAGCACCGATGGTGATGGTTTGGGCCGCCATAACCGCCGATGGTCGCCCTCCGCTCGTATTTTTGAACCGTGGCGTCAAAATTAATGCGATCGTATACCGTGAAACTGTCTTAGAGGCAGTATTGAAGCCTTGGGCAAACAATCATTTCGGTTGGAGACCGTGGACATTTCAACAAGACTCGGCACCGTTTCACAAAGCGCGCGTCAACCAAGATTGGTTAAAAAACAAAGTTTCACACTTCATTTCTTCGACACAATGGATTGCAATTTCTCCGGATGCAAATCCGTTGGATTGGCACTAGGTTGGCACTAAAAAATACCAAAGTTTGGACCACCTCAAACAAGCACTTTGCCGGGAATGGGCCAAAATACCGCAGAGCCACTTGCGTGCAGCATGCGATGCTTTCTTCGACCGTCTCAACGCCATTATTCGCGCCAAAGGTGGACATATTGAAAACTACTGACACAATTTGAAAATTGATGTATTTTCCAACATTTTTTGCTTTGGCACAATAAAATTTATCAAAAACTAAAAAAAATTATAGCATTATAAAAAGTTGGAGTTCCAGTCATTCACCCTGTAGTTGAATCGCTCAAAGCCCAACTGTCAAAGAGAACAAAAATGAGAAACTGCGCGTATACTTGCAACGAAATGTAGAAACTACGTCTTCGTAGTTTGGACGTTTTTGCAGACATAAATGCTTAAATTGTTTATTTACCGAGATACAAACATCTGGACTGACATCAATAAACTCAAAAACAAGAGATCTCTTATGTAGTTTTCCGCAAACGTTATCAGACGATTGATTGGCATCTCAAGTCCTATATCTATTGTACAATATTACCTGAACCAATTGCAACTTTCTGAAAAATGTCCACGCTCTATTGAAGTCGTCCGCTTATTGATCCAAATCACAATGAAATAAAACACAATTTTGTTAATTGTTTTATATATATGTATTTTTATAATTTATTAATGATTTTGGGTTGTTTTTTTTGTTTTTCTTTCTCTTGTCACTGTTCATATTTTGTTGTACTAACCAAAAAATGTCTGTATGTATATAATAATGCAATCTCATTCTATTTTATTTATTTATTTTGTATTATTATAATTCTGTTTATTTATTTGTTTTTTTGTTTTTTTTTTTTTTTTTGTTTTTGAAGATTTTAGATTTTAACTTTATTTTTAATAAAAATATTAATAATCTTATCTGTGGCAACACCGCAGTAATGACGACGCTGTTGGTTGTCGAATGTTTTTTCTTAATTTTCTTCAAAAAAAAATTCAATTGTTTTCGCTTGCGCATATTATAAAAGAAAATTAAAATTAAAAATTTAATGAAACAATAAAGTAATTACGCTGAAAATAGAGAAAAAAAGTTTGTTTTGTTTTTTTTTATTATATACGATTTGTGTAAGTTTTTGATAATTATAATACTGGTGAAGGACTATTAGGAGAGTACATAAATAAATAGGGGAAAGATGTTTTTGATATTGAGCAATAGGTATACAAATAAATGTACGAATGAAAATGATCTCCGGCTGAGTTGTGTCGGTTTTGTAGGGATTGTGTAGAGTTGAAGTAATAAATATGACTGTACCTCGTAAACTTAAACAGATAAATTGGAGGCCTTAAAAAAAGCCTCAGAACAGGTTAACTAAATATATAAATTGATGGCGAACCGGTCCAGTTTCTCCATTGTTCGCCTTGCCAATATTTGCACAAGAGATAATTAAAGATTTTTTCATAGACAGAATATCTCACCTCCAAATGTGTTTGTCTGTTTTCAGTGTTGGCCGTAGTTTGAACCCAACCCCTCTAAATTAGAAACCGACGAACTTAACTAATACGACACACTACACCTCACCCGTAAAGATAATCCAAAAAAAAAAACCTTCAGAGATATAATCATAATAGGCCACCTATTAAAAAAACCAAAAATTGTTTTCATATTCATCACCCTAAAATTCGCCCGTGAAAGAAGCAACGAACCAAAGTAGTTAAGACACACTACCGCTACTACTCTTACGACCCCTTAAAATGGAGAAACACAAAGTGCACCATTGAAAAAATCATTCATAAAACATTCATGAAAGGATAATCGTTAAGTTGCCATAGATGCGCAATTTGATGGACTGATGACACCAGAAATTGGCGGTGAAAACAAACCCAAAACAGGATTAAAAAATGCATAAATTCGGCTCTCGATCCGAACAAGCAGATTTTCACCCTAAGGCATTCTGCATCTAGCGATCCATTACAAACCATTGAGTATAGGTCTCCGTTTTACTTGCTTTTGATCGACTTTAGAAACGCTGCGTGAATTGTGCATTGTTAATCAAGGTACGTATAACATTGAAAAATGTCGCGCACTAGACGTACTACTACGTGGCGTTTTGTAATTTTCATCGGACTGAATTGTATCAAAGCTTCTGTTCGTAATGATATTGTAGTAAGTGAAATTATTCGTTCTGCACTATCGGAAGAAAATACAAATATCCAACAAACAATGTTTTCATACATAAAACATTCGGACTATGCTACGAAGTCTGCAAAATTTCGCATAGTATTATGCTCTGCCGATAAAAACAAAGACGGGCTAAAGATAAATGCACTCAAAACTCTACGCTTTTAGTACAAAATTTAGATTTAGAATAAGGCGTGCGAAAGTTGCATATGTGACCGGGTGGTTCGAACGTATCCAACCTTCAAACGATAAGTGTCAAAATTTAATGACATTTCGACCATTAGTCATCGAGATATTGTAAATTTAGTGGCGCACCTTTTGATATTTTCAAAACCATGGAAAAAAAAACAGTTTCGTACGTTGATAAAATCCTGTTATTTGATGGGGAAAAATACCGATAAAATTCAAAAATGGCTTGAAAAGTATAAGGAATCTACTCCGTCGGAAGCAACCATTTATCGCTGGTTTGCTGAATTCTAATGCGGTCGTACAGACACAAATGGTGATGAACGGTCTGGGCGCCTAAATGAGGCTGTTGGGCCGAAAACCATCAAAAAAATCTACAAAATCGTTTTGAACAGCCGAAAAACAGTGTACGAGTATTTGGGTACGCGAAAGCTCTGTCCGAATTGGGTACTGCGTTTGGAGCAAAAAAAAACAACGTCTTGATGATTCACAGTGCTGTTAAGGCTGCTGTTTAAGGCAAATAAAGAGGATTTTTACATGCGGCATGTGACAATGAATGAAACAAGGATCCTACTATCTGTTCGCAAACCTCAAAAACTTGCTCAGCTTCCAATGAAAAGGTGATCGCCGAAATTGAAGTGTATTTTGAAGGGTTGGGCATCAAAATGTTAGAGCGAAGTTGTAATGATTGTATCACCCTAGAAAGAGACTATGTTGATGAATAATGTTGACATAAAATGGTGTTTTAATATATTAGTCTCGGGCGAACCACCTGTTACTTTAGAAGCAAATCCAGCTTAATTTTATCTACGCCTGTTAGTACAGTGTAAATTTTAACATGGAGTGCAAAAACAAACTTTTTTGGAATATTTTCCTTTTTTATTTCCGCAAAGACAACCCAGTTTTTGTCGCTCATAAAGAGATATGTGAAGTTTATGGTGTTGATTGTTTAATAAACCGCAGGTGTCAGAATTGGATTAAGAAATTCCGTTCTGGAGATTTTTCACTCGAAGGTAATCAGGGTTCTGGTAGACCAACTGAAGTTGATGATGACCAAATTGAAGTTATAATTGAATCAGATCGTCATATGAGTGTGCGAGAGATTACTCAGAGTTTAAACGCATCACACGCACCAATTGAAAATCACTTAAAACGCCTTATACTCGCAAAACAGCTCGATATTTGGATTCCACATGATTTGAATGAGATTCACTTAATAAAACGAATCAATATTTGCGATATACATCTCAGATGCAATGAAATCGATAATTTTTTGAAACAAATCATCACCAGTGATGACAAATTTGCCGTCTACAACAACATCAACATCAATGTAATCTATGTGTAATAAGTCAGCACAAACCACATCGAAAGCTGAATAGCATCAAAAAAAAAAGGTAGGGTCGTTATACTTGGTGAGATCATAAAGGTGTCGTGTATTTTGAGCTTCTTCCACGGAACTAAACGATCAGTTCACATGTTTACTCTCAACAACAAATGAAACTGTAGGAAGCAATCAAAGAAAAACGTGCAGATATGCTAAATCGTAAGGGACACGATTCATGACAACGCTAGACCACACACATCTTTAGCGACTCATGAAAAATTATTGAACATTCGTTATGATGCGATGTATTACGAAGTTTGCAAAACTCTTTGAATGATAGAACGTTTACCAGTAATGATGACCTGAAAGCGCACTTGGACCATTTTTGTCCAAGTATGGGTTAAAAGTTCTATGAGCACGGAAGTTGCCAGAGAGATGGTAGAAGGTCATCAAACAAAATGGAAAATAGGTAATTGATTAAAGTTCATTCACTGTACAAAAAAAGTTTCATTCCACAATAAAAACATTCGAAATTTAAGTAGGAGTACGGCAAAGTACTAGTAACCTCCTTGACCGCCAGAATGCGCTCTTACTGCAAAAAAGGTTATGGTGACTTGAAGTCCGTTCATATTTAGGCAGAAATTTCAAATTTCAGTGCGATATTGTCTTTTGTTTTGTTTTGACAGCTGATTTTTGTTGACGTGTTTGGCATCATGTTGAGTATGGACAAAAACTATTTTCGTTCTCTCATAAAACATTATTTTTTGAGAGGCAAAACGGCGAAGGAAACAAAAGAAAAGTTGGATAAATATTATGGGGCTAATGCTCAGTCAGATTACACCGTCAAATATTGGTTTCGAGAGTTTCATGGTGGCCGCAACTCCACTACCGATCAAGTCCGCAGCGGCAGGCCCTCCGATGCGGAGGACAATGTCAAAAAAATACATGAAATGCTGTTGGCTGACCGGAAAGTGAAGGTGCGCGAGCTAACAAATACTACAAAGATTAGTACTGAGCGCACACGCCATATTTTGGGCAATAATCTGCATATGAAAAAGTTATCCTGCCGCTGGGTGCCGCGACCCTGACCAAAAACACGAACGCGAGAGCACTTCGAAAGTGTGTTTGGACTTGCTGATGCGGAATCGGGCGGACTTTTGACGTCGATTGGTAACTGGATTTGGATCCCTCACCTCAAAAGATGGCTCATCAATAAAAAATTCAGCTCACGCGAGGAAATCATCGACGCCACGGAGGAGTATTTTGCAGACCTTCCGGAAAATTACTTTTCGGCCGGGATCAAGAACTTGGAAAATCGTTGGAATAAGTGTATCAAACTAAAAGAGGACTATATTGAATAATATAAAAAAATATAAAAAAAAAATATAAAAAAAAAATATTTTTTTATTCCCAAGGAGGTTACTTTTTACTGAATCTAGTAGTAGTAGTAGTAGTGATAGCGCAAAGTCCGTTGGCTTGAATGTCGTTCTAGCGAAGCAACACGTTAATAAGCCCTGAATTTTTTCGCCAACGACATATTGGATATATTGGATAAAGACGCCAAAGAATCAGTCGCACAAAAATCGAATATCTGCATTCTGAACTTGCAACGCCAATTTCAAACATTTAAAAGGCATGATCTTTCCCGGGTGCAAACAATTTAAGTTCAGTCATAAGCGATCGGTAAAATTACAATGACGATATTGTACTTCGCGTAAGCGTGTTATATAAACTCACAGGTTTGCCTTACACGACATTGGAGATCCACTTTAAACATACGCATCGCAAAGCTGCACCATGTATAAGAAGTATTAAGGTGAAATGGCAACAGTCGAGATGAAAACGTGTTCACGAAAGTCTCTATCTCATCGACAGCGAAAACTCTATATAAGATTCGGCTATACTATATATGTATGTTATGTCATCCATAGAGACCAAAATTATCTCTTACAGCTGAGACAAAGTATCTCCGTAAGTAAGAGTGGAACAATTTGACGGTGGCGATTTACCTGAAAGGGGAAAAACAATAACCAAAGGCCGTTGGAAACAAAATGCCTAAAATTCTAGTAATAAATAACATGGTTAACTTAGAAGCGCTTGGAAAACGGTCACTAATTTCTAGCATTCACTAAAATACCCGAGAAAAGGATTTTAAACGCAAAGCCTCTGTTAACCGAAAAATATATTGAAACGATTTTAGTGGGCTCACGATTATAAAGATATTGACAGGATCAAAATTATTTTCACTATGAGGCTTATTGTTTTATTTTTTGAACTAATACCGCATGACTATGCAGAAAAACTAGCTCTTAATTGGCGATAAAAATGTGAGCCGATAATTGAGAATGGAGGCTACACGTTTTTGGTCACTGAAATGAATAATTTGGTTTCCCTTAGTGAAGCGGGTGTTTTATGTTAAGCTACACGGTGCAGTACCAGTAGCATAAGATATTAAATCAACCGCGGTAGAGAGAGTAATTAGACAGGAAGAGGATATAAAGAAGTTTCTGCTTACAGTGCTATAAGTAAGCAACCTTGCCTAACAATTTAGTTTAAATTTGGTGTGGGTTTGTATTTGTGTATGAAAATAAAATGCTACGTTGAAACATATCCTCGTCTTTGAATTTTATTTCAAAAATACTAAAATTTTCTGGTAAACTTCACTTCACCTCTTCGATTTAGCTACAATGCTTCATAATTCCCAACTTCTTCTTCCTATCTCTTCTCAAGTAAAAATTTTGCAATGATATTTCAGGCTGTTCATGGTATTTCCTTTGCCCACATCTTGTATACTAATTAAAACTCGGTTTCAACTTTATTTCGGCCGCTGAATTAGACATCGAATGACATTGCGAACCATAGAATTCATCAATAAATGTGCAATTTCTCCCCTTTTTGTGTAGAAATATTGTCTCAGCTATGCGATACAATACAATGATGATGGATGCAACTTTTCTTCCACAAACAACATCAACATCAAACATACAAATCGAAATAAATAAAATAAAAGCACACCAACCAATCAACCAACCAACAATTCACAACCGAGGACCTTTGAAAAACCAAACATCAACTAACATGAGAATGCAAATAGTTCCACTCCAACATCTTTTGGTGGAGCTTCCGTATCTTCCTCCATTGGTGTGGCATTAATGCGGGGAGGTGTTGCACGAAAGTGGTCATCCCTAAATACGTCAAGCTCCAGAACTTTATGTTTAAGCATTGTTTGAAATTATATAGGATAAAAATAAAATTAATAAAAAATAATTGAAAGAAGGGGGAGGAAAAAAACAGAGCGAAACTTCACAGATAGATAGGGAGAAAAAGCACATGTGTAACAAATGATTAGTACCTGCTGCTATGCCAGCGATAGCTTCCGAAGCAAAATGCTTAACATCCACATCAGAGTCTGCATTCAATTTGTCCAATGCGGGTTTTACTTGCGAATCGATGACACTTGACTCTAAATATGGAGAGATTTTCTGCAGGGTTTTAGCAACGTTGAATCGTACGTTGGCTACTGGATCTGTCGCCAAAATGAGTACTGTGGGTAGCAAGAGTTTAGTTGTAATTTCAGTTCCACATACTTCAGCGAGAACATTGAGACAGAACAGACAAGTCATTCCTTAAAAGAAATAAAATAAGAAAATTCATTTCAATTCAAATGAGGACAAGTCAAATTTGTGTAAACTTACTGTGTAAATAGTTCTTGTTTCGCGACATAACCAAAATAATTGGGATAATGGCTCGTTCGGCCCACTCTGCTCCAAATTGTTCGACGAGCTTCTTCATGTTTAAGGTAGCTGCTTCGCGGATGGCGTAAACATGATCATTTAACCAACCCATGCAAAGATTACGCAATTTCTGATCGAAGAATTCTTGTCCTAATTGTCCAGCTAGAGCTGGCATATACTCGATGATTGCCAAACGAACACGCCATTTTGAATCTTCAGCTAATTCCACAATCGCTGGAAGGAGGGACTGTAAAGAAAAGAAAACGAAAACGAAACATGGAGCGTATATCGACAATTAATCTAAAAAAGAAAAACACAACTTATCGACCCACTTTACATACGTCGAACTGATATACACTCAGTTAGTGCATAAATTGTGCCATCAAGAGCAAGTAGACATTTTAAAATCGGTTTACACTCAAGTGGGTAGGAATACACTTAAAGTGCATGAGCACGTGTTAAGTTTTTAGAAAAATGGGATAGAGAGGTTGCCCCTATGTGTGGAAAATGCATTTTATTTTGGATTAAAGAGTCCAAAGAGAGCTATTTAGGCATCACTGAATGTCAAGGCGTATGTGGTATAGACAGCATATGTACAACCGACGCAACTAGTATTTATTTATAGAAACATCATTAATCCGAGAAAAGTCTAACCCAAAAGATGTAAGCGTTATGCAACTGGCAAAAATAAATTTTAAGCCTAATTGTCCGCCACCACTCATCTTGTCTTTTTGTGCCAAGTGAGAGGGGAGACCTACAATTATTTGCCTCCTCCGAGAGGAAAATAATCGCTTTTTGTGGTTTGCCATATCCGGATTTCCTTGCGCACAAGTTAATGAGCTTAAACACTACGATACATCACCCAACACAAATGAAACGCTAAATCATTTTCACTATTAAGTTATCCAGAACAGCGGCACACAATCAGTTACAGCAACATTACAAAAAATGTGGAGAAAAACTAAAGCTAAATTATTGCAAATCTCTTCGCAATTTTTTTTTTAGCCAAGCGTTCGCCATGCATTCCCAATAGCCAGACCACTCTAACTTTTCCTACTTAACCAGGTGCCCACAAACAACTTTGGAATCTGTGTCTATAATTTTAGAGCAAGTTAAAGATAAAATAATAAATCTCAAAGATAATTATTCTGCTAGCGGCCTTGATGATCTTCCCCCTCTGTTTTTAAAGAAATGTGAAATGCACCTTGCGCAATCTCTTACAGCTTTCTTTCAGCTTTCTATCACCCAGGGATTATTTCCCTCAAACTGGAAAAGGTCTTTTATTATTCCCCTACATAAAAAAGGCCGAAAAGAAGATATTTCCAACTATTGACTAATTGCTAAGCTGTCCTGCATACCTAAGCTTTTTGAGAGCATTATCTATGAGATAATGCTTTTCCATTGTAAATCCATTGTTTCCCAAAACCAGCACGGATTTCTCAAAGGTAGATCTACGACCACCAACTTAACGGAATGACCGACGTTACTATGTTCTATTTAGGTCCATGGTTTCTGACCCAATTAAAGCCTCCGCTGGTGTCCCTTAAGGCAGCCACCTTGGTCCCTTATTATTTATTCTAACCATTAATGATGGTGATTGCATCATTAAAAATTCATCTGTTTACGCAGATAATACGAAAATCGGAAACGGGTGGTGTCGGTTATCACAAAATTACAATATAAAAAAAAATCTAAGTTATGTACTTTTAAAATTATTGGCATTCAAAAAAAAAACACGACGGATTCGCCGAAAAGCTCCCATTGTTCTCCCCTACACAAAACCGGAAAAAAATTCATGGACGACAATTCGGAAATGAAGACTATGATGAACGAACTACTTAGTAAACAAAGTGGGTTTATCATTTCATTGTTATCTAAAAAAAACTAACCGAATCCGAAAACAAAATCACCGCCAAAATTGACTTCGAAGTCGACGAAATTAAATCTAGTAACGCACGTGGAATCCTCACACTTAAAATCGAATGCCGATATTGTTTCTATAAATTAACAGATCTTAAAATATCACAGGCTAAAGCTTCCGCCGAATGCAATAATTTAAAATCACTTCTTTCTGATAAAACAACTGACCTCTCAGAAATGAACGCACTCATAAATCACAATATCGCGGAACTTGAAGAGATGCGGATAATGCTAAGATTGGTTGCACGTGATGCTTTTATGTTCGACATTCCGTATTTGCCAAATGGAAATTTAAAGTCTATTTTCAATCTTATATGCACCACAATTGGTATTAAACCTCCAGCATTGCGTAATATTTACGTAATAATTATCAGAAAAACGATTCACAAAATTCCACTGTTATTTTAAAATTTAATTCACCGTATGATAAAACTACGTGTTAACATCTATCGCGATCTATCGTAATAATAGCAATCAACCACTTTGCCTAAAAGATGTCGGCTTTGATACCACAACATCAACCAATATTTACATACGGCAGAGTTTATCACAACATAACCGATCCATTCTCCAACATGTTTTACACTTGAACAAATGTAAACAACTTTCTTCTGTATTTACTACACAACATCAGTTGTATTAGTTGCCCACAGCTTAGAAGAAGTTGCCAGACCACAGATGGAACATAATTAATTACGTTTTTAAAACCTTTTACGAATAGTATACTATTTGCTTTTGCTTTTCTGTTTGAATTTAGAATAAAATTTAATTGAAATTGATTTTGGGAATTTATATTGTTTATTCGTTCTTTTTTTTTTTCTTTTGTAGATAATTTATTTATTTATCTCTCTTTCTTTTCTTTTTTTCTTATCCACATTCATTAATTGTAATCCTTCTTAATCTTGTGGTGCACCAATTAATTTTTTGTTCTTTTTCTCGTGATACGATGGCAAATAATCAGCAAAATCTAGACTGAACACTGCGTTCTATGATTGGAGTTTTAAGTAGCTAGCGAAATGGCCTTCGGGTTTGCCATATTAACGCCCAAAGTTTGTTGCCAAAAATTGACGAGTTTCGTGATTTATTTGAGGGTTCTAGTGTGGACGTTATCTGTGTCTCCGAAACGTGGTTTGCGAGTGGTTTGAATGATACTTCCTGCTGCATAATGGGTTATCGTGTCTATCGTTCGGACAGGAAATTCCGTAGTGATGGTGGTGTTGCAATCTATGTCCGGAATTCAATCAAGTGTAAGTTGAGGTGTTCATCCTCATCAGACAGTGAAATAGATTATTCATTCGTTGTTTTAATAGGTGATAAAGGCAAAATGTTAATAGGTGCAACATGTAGGCCCAACCAATATATTAGCTTTTTAGCTCCCTTTCTAACTTTTTGGAGAAAATATCGTTGACGTCCTCTAATATAATTTTTTGCGGAGATTTCAACAGCAATCTCCTAACCTCTAATTTCTTGACTAATAATATGAGAATGTTCAACTTAATACCTGTAAATGTTAGTACCCATACTCACTTTCCCGGCGGCGCACCGACGCTTTTAGATTTAGTTCTTGTAAGTGATTTAAGCGAAGTCTGCTTATACGACCAACTTTCTGCTCCTGCTTTTTCAAAACATAATTTAATTTTCCTAATTTTTAATTTTAACATCAATCATGCCATTCAAACTCTGGAGTATCGAGATTTTCGACACATAGACAAAAACCTGTTGGAAGTCGAATTCTTAAATGCAAATATTTTAAATCTCTATGACACACACGTAGCCTTGAGAAGCAAGACCATCAAGGACAAAAGCAAACCATGGCTTACCAGTCAAATACGTTCCTTAATGCAGCATCGCGATAGAGCTTACAACAGTTGGAAGCGACATCGACTTCCAGAACTTCGGCAAATGTACTGTTCACTTCGCAACAAAGTTGTTATGGAGATCCGTTCCGCCAAATCTTGTGTGTATGCGAGCAAGCTGAACACCTGCTTAAGTGGCCAACAGCTTTGGAACAATTTACGCGGCATAGGTATTGGCAAGGCAAAGTGTAATTTGGGAGATAGTAATGACAGCATGGATTGTAATTCTCTAAACCGGAATTTCTTGTCTCGGCCTTTCTCGTCCGCGTTAGGTGTGACTGAGTTGTTGGCGAGCCTGGCTGTTAATCCTCAAAGTGTTAGTAGTTTTGGTTTTAGATCGGTCGATAGTGCTGATGTGGTAGAAAGTATACTCTCGATAAAGTCAAATGCCATTGGGTTAGACAAAATGCACCCTATATTTCTAAAGCTACTCCTACCAATCATACTGCCTTTTATCGCCTTCATCTTCAACGCTATTTTGACAAAAGGAGAGTACTCTACTCAGTGAAAGTTGGAGAAAATTATACCTATTCTCAAAAGTGCTAAAGCTGATGAGTTTAGACCAATTTCAATTCTGCCCTTTCTGTCCAAGGCTTTTCAACATATTTTGCAAAAACAGATGAACACATATCTTAAAAATAATAACATGCTCACACCAAAGCAATCTAGTTTTCGTGAGAAACACAGCTATATTACCGCCCTGTTGAGTGTTACTGACGATATACGACAAGCATTAGATGAAGACTTTTCCAAGGCACTTGACATGCTTGATCACAATATCTTATGTAAAAAGCTCATTCGACAATATAACTTTTCATCAGGTGCAGTAAAGCTGCTTACATTCTACTTAAACAACAGAATGCAATCAGTTCAGCTCAATGACAATATATCCGATTTTCTTCCAACTATTAGTGGTGTCCCTCAAGGTTCTATACTTGGCCCTTTATTGTTCTCATTATATGTAAATGAGCTTCCATCCATCATAAACAACTGTTCGTCACATATGTATGCTGATGATGTTCAAATGTATATGAGCTGTCCACTTGATTTAATTGAGAACGGAGTTTGCTCTATCAATGAAGATCTTGAGGAAATTTCACATTGGTCTGAACTTAACGGATTTTCTTTAAACGTTAAGAAATCGAAGTGCTTAGTCATATCGAAGTAACCACTGGATCTTTCGTATTTTCCACCTATTTTGTTAAAAAGCTCCGCAATAGATTATTTTGAGACTTCAAAGAATCTTGGGGTCACTTTTAATCGCAAGTTAACTTGGGAAAATCACATCAGTGCTGCCGTTGGAAAGGTATATGGGGTGTTACGTAATTTATGAGTAACACAGTCTTTTATCCCAACCAAAACGGATGTGAAATCTTTTGTAGCTGTGACTCGATCAGTAGAAGAAAGCTCAACGTGGATTTTAATAGCACAATAGGTTATGTTTTTGAGCTACGTAAATATGACAGAGTAAATAGTTATTCTTCTCGTTTGCTCGACATACCTTTTGAGAGCTATCTCAAGTTTCGCACTCTAGCTCTACTATCGGATATTCTCTATTTTGTATCTTCGATAGATTTTGTAAGATTCGCTGCCAGAATCTAATGAATTTCGCCACTGCCATTCAAATGGTCGTAGATCAGACTTAAATTTGAATGACCGACTGGACAAAGATTTATAGGCGTCAAAGTAAAAGTCAACTGGTCAAAATATTATAGTACAAACTCGGTAGCATAAATCCTACAAAATCGTATGTCCTTCTTCTCAAATCTTCTTGACAACACAATTTATCCATTCTTTAATTGAAAAAAGAAAGAGACTACCTTACCTGTGATAATTGCTGAATACCAATGACATCATTGACACAGTCCAAATTAGAAATAATATTTAAACGCACTTCTGGGCACTCATCCTTCAACTGGACGAGGAATAATGGCAGCAATTGCTCAACTGTATTATAAAGACCCAACATTGGACTAAGTCCCATGATGACAGAAGCTAAAGCTGATTTAACATGTGGATTTGGATCAGAGACCAATTCTTTTATGTATGGTAAGAGTGATGACATAATAATTTGAACTTGATGTGTTTTATCCAAATTTTCGCAAAAATCTTTGACTTTAGTAGCAACTGCGGCACGAACTTCAGCTTCAGCATCTTTCAATAAACACTGTTGGTTGGGAATAAAAGAAAACGTTAACACTTCAAGCAGGCTTTAGATTAATAAGAACTTACTTGGAAAGCTGGAACCAAATCAACACGTGTAATTTCCGGTCCGACAGCCTTTTGTAAATCAACAAATTTCTCAGCAACCATGTAGCGTACACGCCATGAAGAATCACTTGCACATTGCCGCAATGTTGGCAAAACCAACTGAAATTTTAGGAACAACAATTATAAAAACAAATCAAACTTTTAGAACACCTGTTCAACTCACATGTTCTACATCCTCTTGTGGCAACAACTGAGCAATGCTCACGCATGCTTCAACAGCCAAGAGACGTACAGAATCCTAAAAATAAAACGAACAAAAATTATGACAAGTGAAGCCATTTCAACCACCTTTACATACCTGATCATCCTGAGCCAATTGTACAAAGTTCTGGATAAGGTCTTGTTTCAAAAATTCAATTTCGACAACTTTAGCAAATTCGCCTAGTTTATTGGCGGCAGCACGACGTACCATTGGTGTCTCATCCTGGCACAATTTACGGAAATTACTGCGTAATTCATTCTTAACTGGTGCCGATACCCTTGGGTAACAGACAGAGAAAAGTCCACATGCAGATGTACGTGAAGTGAACCAATCACCAGACACCAGCCGTTGTAGAGTTGGTACAACGTGAATTTCTAAATCAGCAGCACTATGTTCAGCAGCAACTGTGCGCAGTGACTCAACAGCCTTGTCACGTACCACAGTTTCTTCCACAGTGGCCAAACTTTCAAGCGGCGGAATTAAATACATTGCATATTCCGGACCACCCACCAAACCTTAAACAAAACAAAAACCATTCAATAAAATACTTTAAAGACTATGAAAACTTATAAACTGTAGATTACTTGTAAAATTGCCCAACTGGTCAGCGAGGGCCAACAGAACTTCGTCTTCATCGTAAATGGTTTCGGTTAAAAATGGAATTAATTCAGAACGGGTGCGTTCTTCACCAAGGGCCAGGGCAATTGTTGATAGTTTCTTGATCGAATTAAGACGAAGCTGAAATGAATAAAAGTGAATGGAACATTTTTTAATGAAGTTGGTGGCTGTGAATATTTAATAAATAAGCGCTTCTGTGTTATAAGCGAATCAATGATAAGTAAAAATAGGACCTACACACAATGCGAAACATTCAGCACCTTTAAAACTAACTGTTGCAAAGATTGCAGACTGTTGTATGTTGCATACTGTCCATAGAAGTACATTGTAAGTAATATCTTAGGTAAGGTTAATGAGCTATTGTAAATATAATGACAACCCACACAGGCTTCTAGAAAAGGAAAGCTTACTATAAGT
Source organism: Volucella zonaria (assembly GCA_963966105.1). NCBI lineage: Eukaryota > Metazoa > Arthropoda > Insecta > Diptera > Syrphidae > Volucella > Volucella zonaria. The sequence goes on along the minus strand of OZ014533.1, from coordinate 139,151,494 downwards.
CGCAAGTACGTGTCCTGTGCGAGCCAGACAATTCGCTGCCTCAGAATGTTGGGCGACTCACGATTCACTTCTGGAGAGCAGCTGCGCTGTCTAGGCTGATTCCCCTTGCTGACGGTCGATGAGAGATCAAAAAATAACGTCACACGCGTGGGTTCCTAACTCTAGTTAGACAATTTATTTCATAAAAATTGTAAATACATAGGTACAATTTCTTGGTCTACTATATACGAGTATTTCTGAACAGCACCGAGGTGTGTGCCAATTCGCTGTCGAGACGGGATCTCCAAATGCGTCTCACCTCGGTCCAAGTGGATCGCGAGTGCCTGGTGGATGGTCTTTGAGGCAGCCGTTATGGTGGGTCCGAGTACCGTGCCCGTCGTATTGTCGGATCGGGACCGCAGAAAAAAACTCCTATCCCCGGAAAAAGTCATGGTGAGGTGAATTACTTTTACCTTACACAGCTTCTCTTCGGGCACGGGCAGTTCAACGTATATTTCTACCGCATTGTGGTGAAAACACTATCCAGATGCGACTATTGCCCTACGGTGGTCGGTGAATGATACCACCGAGCACACGTTCTTCGTTAGCGCAGGGTGGCATCAGAAGCGACAGCTGTTAGGGGACCGTACTCACGCATCAAAACATCATTTCCCCGATGTTGAGTTGCGAAGACGCATGTAGGACGTAGAAGATGTGGAAGAAACCAGCAGTTTGAGCAGTTTGAATATTCGATACTTATAATGTATATTCTGTGTGTTATGTCCATCGAGAAATTTGGCCCATCTTGTGTTTTGGTAAAACCTCACATTTGATGCAACAGTACCTCCTCTAATGAATCATGCGCTGTCGGTTTGTACTTGGACAGTTACGGAGGAAATGTTAAGTAACTCGATCCACGCAACATCTGCAGAGATTATAGAGGTCCGTAAGTGTCATCCTTGCAGAGTGTTCACCTATATCACCTATATATATACGAGGTAGACCCAGAAGTACTCGACCTGACGTATAGATGGCGGTTGTTGTTTACAAAGAATGAATTGTAGAAAGTACCAACCTTATAAAACTTAAGTTTGAAGTTAGACGACGCTACGTTGTTTAGTGTTTGTTCGGCAGCCATCAATGGAGAATGCTCTCAATGAATTTTTAAATATGGAACAAATTGGTCAGCGGTATGTGATACAATACTTCCATTTGATAGGCCTCAACCCAACCAACATCAAAGCGGAACTGAATTATACTCTGGGGGAGTCTGCTCCTTCGTTTACAACAATAAAATATTGAGTGGCAGAGTTTAAGCGAGGCCGTACAAGTTGCCAAGACGAACATCGCAGTGGTCGACCAAATAAGGTGAGTTCACGAGAAACATGGGTCCATCACTTCACACCCGAGACAAAACAATGGACTCAAAGTAGAAAATCTGCTCCAAAGAAGGCGAAGACAAATTCCAGTCAAGGTTATGGCGTCAGTTTTTTGGGATACGTGTGGGATAGTTTTATTCTTAATCAACGGCGTGTATTATGTATTATGCGAACTTATTGCAGCGTTTGAAAGATGAAATCAAGAAAAAACGGCCGCATTTGGCTAACAGAAAAGTTTTGTTTCATCAAGACAATGCACCAATTCACTCATCCGTCATCGCGACGGCCAAAATCAATGAGTTAAAGTTCAAATTGCTTTCTCCTGCACCCTATTCGCCTGATTTAGCCCCCTCGGATTATTTTCTATTTCCGGTGGCAAAAGATTTGCCAACAGTAAAAATGTGGAGTGTGCGGTTGATGGCTATTTTAAGGAGCTCGACGATTCTCACTATAAACAGGGTATTGAAGCTGTTGAACATCACTGGCAAAAGTGTATTGAACTAAAAGGAGACCACGTAGAGAAATAAACAATTGTTTGTTAGGTCCGGTACTTCTGGGACTACCATCGCATATAGCGTGTTCATTATATCGCCCCTTTTTGGAGCGACCAAGTTCTTCTAGCGGTTTCTGTTAATCCTGGGCCAGGCCATAGTGCATAAGCATACATAGTACATAGCGCGTACACATAACTGTATGAGATGTCTCATTGGGTTACTGCAATGAGCTGTGTGTACCTTTTTATACGTGTTAATATATTACGTAGTGGAAATAAAATAGCAAAGAGTTATTTATGAGCCTCAAAAGTGTTTTTTGACAATTTTCAGGTCTGTCTATTGTCATATTTTGACAGCTTGATTCAATACAAATGTAACCGTGGCGCCGCACACCTCAACTTGTGCACACACAAATTGTGCAGAGATTTGAGAAGAACCATACCGAGAAGTATCTCTATCCACTTAAAGTGTCCGTATCTACAACGGCGCCGTTTTACCGATCGGGTCATTCGTCAATTGCGTGAAAATTCTCATTTTTCTCAGTTTTCTCAGTTTTTGATCGTTAGCGATAACGAGTTTATGCCTATGTTCTACGAATTACTGAAGCATTAAAAAACAATATTCGGCCCGGTATCCGCCTGAATACACAAGAAATGTTCCAAAATGTATTCAAAAATTTCTAATCATCTTTTGATTGTCTGTAAAGCCAGATCCAGCAGTCTCGCCTGCCTGGCGGTTGCGTATATAAGAAAAATTATGCGTTATTTCCAAGGATATTTTAAGTTTAGGTATCTCTGAGTACCTAGTCATGCACCATTGCCCAATATCGAGCCATCAGTGTAAAAGGCTATTCCATTATCACGCACAACATCGCTATTGATTCACCATTTTCGGTTCGGCATTTTGATCTTATAATTACGAACAGAGGTCGATTGTTGTATTTCCGACAGGCAATCTGTTTAACAAGGTGCAATTTAATTTAGGCGTGCAGAATTGTTTGCTTCAGATTTTTGGAAATAGAATACATCAAGAAGAACTGTGTAAAACGGCGATGATGCAATATGATGTTCCAGTAATTGCAATGCCTCCAGGACTGAGTACAAAGCAAATGCCATCGCCCAAATGGTATCCATCGATTCAAGTCAAATGAAGAATAAATCATCGAAACACCTCGACGTACGCTATACTTCGACACACAGAATGTAATGTCAGGATCGCCAACAATATAAGGGGTCCAGTAAAGGGACCGCTGCTGTATATTGTATGAGAAAAGATGGAGAGGACAATTGATTTATTTTTTAAGTTTCGTTTGCGAGAAATTTTATTTACTTCTTTAATTTGAAGGAAACTGCTGCTGAGGCACATCGATTGCTTGTAGGCGCATATGGTGAGGCTACCTTAAGTAAAAGATGTTGTCGTAAGTTGCTTCAGAAATTTAAGGACGGTGATTTTGAGGTTGAAGACAAAGATTCTAGCGGAAAGCCGAAAGTGTACAAAAACGAGGAATTGAAAACAATATTGGATGAAGATTCATGTCAAATGCGGGTTTAAATGTAAATGACTCAAAAGCAAGGAAATCGGGTTCTATATGAACTGGTGTTGGCATGAGAAATGCTGCTTGCCAGGCATAAAAGGTAGAGTTTTTGCCTCGTAGAAAAAAAAAACAAAAACAAAGCACTCTACTGGGAAATCTTACCCCATCCGCCGTATTCATCAGACCTTCGGATTGTCACTTGTTTCGATCGACGACCTGTCTGAGCAGGGCTTCACGTCTTATGAAGAAACCAAAAATTGGGTCCACCGCGATATCCATCTCTTGCCAGAAAGATGGGAAAAAGTAGTGGCTAGCAATGAACAATACTTGTGAATAAAATGCATTGTACCGTTTTCTCACAATAAATGGGCAATTTTTGACAAAAAAAAAAAAAAAAACGGCGGAAACTTATTTGTACCAATGTCAAGTTTTTATATTTGCTGAAAGCGGTCCACCATATCTTAGTATAATCCCAACAAGAACAGTGTACACTCTACAGCCAAGCAGTACATGCATGGCGTTTGGGGATGGTCCACATTTCTTACCACTAATTTTGCCCACAATAGTTAGGCCCATGTGTAAATTTACTTCATGCCAAGAGTTCATATCGCTTGTGACCAGTAGCCATAACAGTGGTAAGATTTCTTCTCCCTTGAGAGATGCCCCTTATCGTTATGGCAGCAAGTATTTCAGAGTTTTCAACAGGATCTGTAATTTTTTTAGCTGTTGAATTGTAAGTCATAGCTCTCACCAACAATGAAAAAATGTTGTCATCAAAAACACAACAAAAAGTTATCGATATATGTATGTCCTCGTGCCTTTAGGAAGACGTCAGAAGTCAATGTTATCATAATACAACAATTGAACAATCAAAACAATATAAGTAGATTATGCGCGTAGCGTATTATTTTTATGGTTTATTTTGATAAGATTACGAATAGAAAAAATGAAATAAACCAAACTTAACAAGGTGAAGGTAACCTCACAATGTGCAAACATTATGCCAACAATGGTGATATGTAAAAGACACCGGTAACTGAGTATTAAGAAAAGAGTTGTAGCACAGTTACTTAAATCGTCTAGGGGTTTATAAACGAACAATCGGCTGTGAAAAACTAGGAACGAAAGGGTAGCCCCAGAAATACCCGACAAAGAAAACACAAAAAAAAATCGGGAAAAATATTTTTATATCTCAACGTAGTTCTTTTAGTTCAATACACTTTTCCCAGCGATGTTCAATAGCTTCGATACCCTGTTTATAGTGAGAATCGTCGAGCTGTTTAAAATAGCCATCAACAGCAGACTCAACTTCCTTAGTGTTGGCAAATCTTTTACCACCGAGCCATTTTTGCAAGATCGGAAATAGAACTAAATCTGGTGAATAGGGTGCGTAGGGAAGCAATTCGAACTTTAACTCATTGAATTTGATGATCGCGATGACGGATGAGTGAACTGGTGCATTGTCTTGATGAAACAAAACTTTTCTCTTCGCCAAATGCGGCCGTTTTTGCTTGATTTCATCTTTCAAACGCTGCAATCAGTTCGCATAATACACGCCATTGATTGAAAATAAAATTATATGACGCCATGACCTTGCCTGGAATTTGTCATCGCCTTCTTTGGCGCCGATTCTCCACTCTGAGTCCATTGTTTTGTCTTGGCTGTGAAGTGATGGACCCATGTTTCAACTTGGCTTTATTGTTGTGAAACTTCGCCAAACACTCGATTGAAACATCCTCACGACGCTGTTTTTGTTCCATTGTAATCGCGGCACCTATCTTGCGCACAGCTTTCTCCTGTCCAATTTTTCAGTCAACATGCGATGTACAGCGCTTTTCACGCACTGGTCATCCAATACCATTTTGTGGATTTTTTTCAACATTTCTGGTGAACTCACCTCATTTGGTCGATGTTCGTCTTGGCAACTTGTACGGCCTCGCTTAAACTCTGCCACCCAATATTTTATTGTTGTAAACGAAGGAGCAGACTCCCCCAGAGTATAATTCAGTTCCGTTTTGATGTTGGTTGAGTTGAGGCCTATTAAATGGAAGTATTGTATCACATACCGCTGACCAATTTTTTCCATATTTAAAAATTCATTGAGAGTGTTCAATATTGATGGCTGCCGAAGAAATACTAGACAACATAGCGTCGTCAAACTTCAAATTTAAGCTTTGAAAGGTTGGTACTTTCTACAATTGTCATTCTTTTTAAAAACAACCGCCATCTATACGTCAGGTTGGGTACTTCCTTTTTTCTAAACCGAACTTCTGTAACAGTGTGCAGATTGTCCTAGCTATATGAGGGCGTGTGTTAACATCAGAAATAGAACGCCCTTTAGATTAATCAGGTCCGACTTTAATCTGCACAGACTTCTGCGATGATAGTCTGGCTGCGAGGCAACAGCTCAAAATGGATTATCTCACCATACAGACAGTAGCACCTCAAGTAGGTGGAGTCCAATCTCTGGGATACTGTGCTGGTCTGCCTTCTGGACTAAGCCCTTGCTGTCGTCGTTTAATGTTATTGTAAAGAACCCATTTGTCATCTCCGATAACCATCCGATTTAAAAACGGCACTTGATGTGCAGTGCTTCGATTCTTTGTTGATGATTATTTTGCGATAAGTGATGTGGTACCCATTTTCCCAACCTTATGGCTTTTCCTATATTTGTTAGGTGTCGATGATCATATGGCTTACGTTGAGTTCCCTTATCGTATCAGTCGAATTTCTTTCGTCGGTGGACTTCAGGAGCTCATCATCGTCTAGCTCCTCTTGACTACCCGAATGAGGCTCAACCTTTAGATTAAAATTGTCATTTCTAAACTTTGCAAACCAACACCGACTCTTGCACTCGCTGAGAACAACCTCTCCATACACATTTTGGATTTCCCTACTGCCTTCACTTCCATTCTGGTTTTTCCGGATTAGAAACAATAAAATATGCCGAATATGCTCTTCCGATGCATCCATTTCAAAATTCGGTTAAAAATGCTTACAATGATAGTTACACAACGAAATTTGGAGATTGATTGAGCAATATATTCCAAATACTAATTTCACTAATGGTTTCAGCATTAAATTGGTTTTGTGTGCTTCAGGCAAATGGAAAAAAACGCGCAATACGGGTACTTATGTTACAACCTGATAAGTTATGATTATTTTAGGAAGAATTGGGATGGTGACATTGTAGCTCTGCTCGATGCCTTCTTTAAAATCTTATCCTTTTGGGAATGAACTTCTATTTGTGTAAAACCTTACACCTGCTAGTGATATGTATAAGGGATCGGGTCATAGTGATTGCCTGGGCGATATTGCTGTCATTAAACAACGAACCAGTTGGAAACAAAAACCCTACATGCTGTTATAATGCATAACAAAGTCCTTCACCTGCCATTTCCTTATTGGTTCCGGTTTCTACACAGTTTCTTGGATATATTCAGGTCTTAATGGGACGGTAAGGCTTTTATTACGTAGGATGTTGAGAGTAAGTTATATCTGAATGCTTCGTCGATAATAATGGTTAGAAATCTGCGAACTGACTTGTTTTTGTATTCTCCTCAATATCAATCTTTTTAAATTTTTTTGTATACGCAAAAGCATTCGTTTAGTCTGCCTGCACCCTGTAGTCAAGGAGGGACTCAGTCGTCAATTAAAGCCCTAGCAGGCGATGCATACATACCGAAAGCGAGGTCAGACGCTGAGAAGACCTCCTCTGAGTTTTTCCTATAAATTTAATATCTGCAATCCAATTGTGTCCTGGGACCGGAGAAGACTTAGTGGACTCAACTTGCGTTTAAAGGTGTCTTGCTTTCTCGAATTGAACTGGTGAGTGAATTGAAAAATACCTCGAGCACACCTTATCTATAGCTACAGATGCAGATACTTTGCCCATTCCACATGTTTCTCACAATTTAGTTCATTGTCATCAGTATTGCGTTTATATTTACTTAGAAGGCAGACACAGTTGTTGCCCTCACAAATAAGTCAGCGCCTGTGATGTCTCGGTTCCCAACCCATTCGAGAACATTATCTTCCTACCTCGCCGAAAATAATCCTGATTAAAAGTTAAATTCGTATTTCTACAGCAACCAACCAATGTCATAGAACAAAATGACAGTAGACACGCGAGTTCAAGGAAACCCCAGTGCGGGTGCACTTCTTTTTAATTAACGTTAACGATGGCCTCGCCATATGGATATTAAGGGGAGAAAGATACGAGTACATCGAGTACGAGTCGGCCCACCTTTTTCAAAAATTTCTCGGAATAGACGACTCATGACGCTCTTGTTTGATCGATTTGAATTTGTTTTGTCTCGACGTTTCCACCAACCTTTAGTTTCTGTCCTCGAAGCATGAATTTTGTCAAAGGTAGGGCGTTGCGTTTACATCGATTTTTTTCTTCTCAGCGAAAACTGAGCAATGAATTTGCTTTAAAGTTTACGTTTGCACAAACACATGAAAAATGTTGAAAAAGCCTTTTAGCTGCATTAAAGGAACAGTGGCTTATGATTGGTATGTACGCTTCAGAAGTGGTCTTGAAGCCATGACAACCGTTCTGGATGACCCACATCTCGATTGGATGCATTTGTTTTATTTTAACCAATCACCTGGGCTTGAGATATGTCGCTGCAAACCTGTGCCGAGTGACTTGAATTTCCTGCAAAGGAGTCAGGACGTTGCAAAAGACATGCTTTCTGAGGCTAATTCCAACCAAACTTTCATAAAATGTAACATATCATTGCCGACGGTGGGTAAATGTGGGTTTACCTGTATGAGTACGACACGCTACCCAGCCATCTAGCGACTAAATGGCGTCCTTCAAAAGAGCCAAGACCGAAGAAACCAGGTGGTTTACAGTAAAAAAAAAAAAGAAAGCGGAGTTCACTGTTTTAATGGAATAAATTAGTGTTGTGCATCACACTTTTTTTTGTTAAGGCCAAAGGCGTATTATTTATGCGATAAAAGACAGAACTCGCAAGCAAAACAATTGTGGAGAGAAAATTCGTGCAGTTTGCATCACGACAACGCCATAAACAACACAGCCATCATCCAATAGCCACCAAATTCACTTGATCTGGCCCCGTGTGGCTTTTTCCTGTTTGGGTAGGTAACGCGATTTAACAGCCGAGGAAATAATGGAAGAATCGCAGATGGTCATACCGAGCATCGAATACTAGAGATGTTTCGAGGGCTGGATCAAACGCTGCTAAAACTAGGTTGCATTCAATGAGATTGCTTTGAAGGCGGCAATATCAATTCAAATGAATAAACCGGTCTTTAACATTTTAAAAATTACTTCCGGGAACTTCTTGATCAACTGAGAACACTATTGCTCTTATCATAGACATGCAGATTCAAAGGACCCTCCTTGGTGACACTGCCAGAAAGGCAAGAGGCGACATGTAAACCAAAAGAATTTTGCTATACCAGATGACACCCAGATATGACTAAGAATTGTACTCAGCGTCTAGCGCTGCCTGCCTTTTGGAGCAGGAAGCCGGTAGACACAATCCAACAGACAGTACAGCCAACTCATCTGCACATGCCTTAGGTGCAGGAACTACTGTGCATTAGGCATAAATCGATCAACATGTACCATAGCAGTGCTGATACGTTGCCGCCTTGCGAGCACCCCTCCTTACCCCAGCCATTACATATTGACCATAGTCAGTACTCCCAATCAGGGTCCTATTTATCAGCATTGCTTTTATCCATAAAACTAGTGATTCGGTCACGCCGTGTTATCAATCCGAGTCAAAAGTTGCGTTGTTGAAGGCACCGTCCATGTCGATGAAAATGCATAATGCATTCTCGAGTGCACATTCCATTGTGCTCGCTAGAATCTTCGGCGTTGTGATGTGCATACCTATGTTGTATCTAAGAAAGAGGATGCATTCGCAAAGCATTTTTACGCACATGAAGCTCTCGCATTCTCTCAGTTCCTCAGCAGGAAAGAAGTCAGACTGATAAGTCCACGAGTGGGAAGTCCCGATTTCCTGTACAAAAGTTATCCTCACTGTTCAGCTGGGGTTTGGGTTCTGTATGTAGACCAGTGCCAGGCTAGTAATGAAGACTCTCTTCAGTGCCAGGCGACTTGAAGCCATCAAACGACGCTGTACCATATTTAATGGACGTGTGTTCGAATCGAGTGACTTGCAAAGTAAAATCGCCTACCCACGCAATTTAAAAGATGCCTCAATGTCTTGTGAATTCTATTTTACGCCTCGCAGTTCAAAGACATTGACTTGCCCTTGATTCCCTTTATCATCAGCCGATCGTTTGTGATACATTTCAACTGAACTTACATATCACCACAATGTCAATGAATTGGTAAATATTTAAACAACGACAAATCGATCGATTCGAATGGTTCCGAATGGCCACAAGGAAAAAAAATCAAATTAATTCCTCAGTCAGACCTGAAGGTCTTATCTAGTAGCTCACTGTCACGAGTCTGCCTACAAGTACCCACATACGCAACCCAGCAAAGTTTGAATTCATAAAAAACAAAAAGACAACTACAATCGATATGCAGCCCCAAGCAGTTGCGAGCTCCTCCGAAAATTCAAACCAACCAAACGCACGTATTTACGTATTTATAGTTATTACTCATGTCGAGTGTCGGCCTAATTGCCAGCGCTCCCCGAAATAGCAATCAACGTGCTACAAACTTATAAACACAAAACCACTAACCAACATGAACGCGAAAGTTTATTACCCGTCCCTTGGTAAACAACAATTTCTCACAATTACTGCCCGTAAAACAGTCTCCCACAGCTCCGACGAATTTCACTTTTCATCGAAATTCACTTTAAATTGCAAAAACACAAATAAAGTTGAAAAAAGAAGAGAAAATTGTAAGTTTTAGATGCCATCAAGCGGCAGCCATTGCTCATGGAAGAGAACGAAAATAAAAATTCCATCAGACGGTGTCTGGGGGCAGAAAATGTCTAACCCTACCACGGCAATTGGACTTTGGGATTTTGAAATTCTCACTTACCTGGACATCCTCGTTTTTCAATTCATCAATTAGCACGGCAATGGGATAGAGCGAATCATCCACGGCCTTGTCGCTTGCTGCCATTTTAAAAAATTTGCACAAATCTCAGATGCGGGGTCGATTTTTCTTCGTTTTTTTTTCTTTTTGGTTTTTTTTTTTTTTGTTCTTCGTCGCCGCCCGTAAACTTTTTTCCGTGTGAACTATTTTCTTGGATTCTTCTCTATCTTGTCAATTGTTGAGCGATTTTAATGGGTCACAGTGAACTGCATCAGATAGAGTTCAATTGTGTGAGGATGCGATTTGGTGGTTTTTATATTTATTTCTAGATTAATCCAAAATTGAATTTTCTTTTGTAAATTTCGCGTGAATAGAAAAGAAGTGACACAACTCCTCGCTTCCGAACGATGCAGTTCGATTTTCCCAATTTTCGGGGGTTGAAGGTTGGCTGCCCTGAGTGGGAAGTACTCATTCAGCTAAGAATTGACCAAATACGGGGAGGAATTTTTTTTTGTAGTGTTAGCGAGCTGGGGCAATTTTATGTATTCTCCTCGAGTATGGAATTCTTTTTAACAAATAATTTTTGATATGATGAGCATTAGAGGCAAAATTTCATCTGCGAATTTTTATAACATTATTAAAAAGAATATACATATTGTCGTAGAAATTGGTTACTAAGAATGAAAAAAGACACGCTTTTCAAGCGAGAAAAGTGTAATTGGTAGTGTCTGGCTTGAATTAAATTACAAGGAGTTCATAAATGAAGTGAAGTTGTGGGTAGTCGTGGAGAGTCTCTATCGGGACTTAGAAAATGTTTTTTTACGATCTATTAATGTTTGATGTTCGAAGCCTCAGAAGAGAGGCTGTAGATATGTCTAAAGATATATTATTTCATTGGAACATGCATTGGAAAGCTACTGTCATTGTACGTCATTTCAGTATATGTCATTCATTTGAAGCGTAAACAACAATAATCTTTTCACTCAAATATGTCGAACTTTGTGCCTGAAAAAGTGTTTTTGCGGGGAGTTCGTCTTCATTATTTTAATATGAAGAAAACTGCTGCCGAGTGTCATCGTATTTTAGTGGAAGTGTATGGTGAACATGCGCTATCTGAGCGAATGTGCCAAAAGTTGTTTACACGATTTAAAAGTGGTAATTTTGGCTTGGAAGACGATGAACGTCCTGGGCAGCCAAAAAAGTTTGAAGATGAAGAACTGGAAGCATTACTCTATGAAGATTCTTGCCAAACACAAGAAGAGTTCGCAGAATCTTTGGGTGTCACTTAAGCAGCCATTTCAAAACGTTTAAAAGCAGCTGGATATATTCAAAAGCAAGGAAATTGGGTTCCACATGAACTCAAGCCGAGAGACGTCGAAAGGCGGTTTTGCATGTCCGAAATGCTGCTGGAACGCCACAAAAGGAAGTGATTTTTGCATCGGATTGTTACTGGTGATGAAAAATGGATCCATTACGACAACCCCAAGCGCAAAAAATCATATGTGAAACCCGGCCAACCAGCCAAATCAACGACAAAGCTGAATATCCTGTATTATGAGCCGCTAAAACCGGGTGAAACCATCAATGGACAACGCTACCGAACACAATTAATCCGTTTGAAGAGAGCAGTGGCCGAAAAACGCCCGGAATATGCGACCAGACACGAGGCAATAATTTTTCATCATGACAACGCTCGGCCCCACGTTGCTATTGCGGTTATTTGGAAAACAGTGGATGGGAAGTCTTACCCCACCCGCCTTATAGCCCAGACCTTGCCCCTTCTGACTACCATTTGTTCCGGTCGATGCAGAACGCCCTCACTGAAATACGGTTCACATCAGAGCAGAATATCAAAAATTGGCTTGATTCATTCTTGGCTGCCAAGCCGGCGCAGTTCTTTTGGGATGGGATCCACAAATTGTCAGAAAGATCGACCAAATTTTGAAAAAAAAAAAACCGCACGAATTAACCCATATAAGTTCTAGATGGCTCTAGCAGTAAGTGCTAGTCGATTTTTGCATATCATGAAACAAGCTTAGACATATGGTAAACAAACCGTTTTGACACATTAGTGATTTGGTTTTGGCGTCATATACTTTGGCTGTATATAGATTTTGTGCCAAATAATCGTCATTTGCGGGAAGTGTTGATTTTTTTCTTTCATTCGAAGAAAACGGCGGCTGAGGCGCAAGTTTACGGAGATGCTGCTCTAAGTGTAACGTGCCATGATTGGTTCTGTCGCTTCAAAGACTGTGATTTCGATATTGACGACCGTTCGCGTGAAGGAAGGCCAAAATCCCTCGAAGACGCTGAATTTGAGGCATTGCTCGATGAGGATCCGTACCAAACGCAGGAAGAGCTTGCTTCAGCTTTAGGAGTGGCCCGTCAAACCATTTCTAAGCAATTGTATGCTTTGGGTTCATTATGATTTGAAGCGAAAGGACGTTGAGCGTCATTTTTTTGCCTGTGAACAACTTCTCCAGCGACAGAAAAAGAAGAGTTTTCTTCATCGCATTGTGACGGGTGATGAAAAATGGATTCTTTACAGCAACTGAAATAGAAGAAAGCCTTGGGGACTGCTACGTCGTCGGCTTGGCTTGACGCTGCGAAGGTTATGCTATGTATTTGGTGGGACCAGGTCGTTATTTATTATGAACTGTTGAAACCCGACGAAACCATCACAGGAGAACGGTGCCGACTTCAATTGATGCGGTTGAGGCGAGCACTCCACGAAAAACGGCAACAATACGAGCAGAGGCAAGAAAAACTGATTCCACAGCATGACAACGCTCGGCCTCCCGTTGCCAAACCTGCTAAAACCTATCTGGAAACGCTTAAAAGGGAAGTCCTACCCCACCCGCCATATTCCCCAGATATTGCGCTTCTGATTATTACTTGTTCTGTTCGATGGTACATGGTCTGGCTGATCAGCAGTTCCGCTCATATGAAGACATCACAAAATTGCTTGGTTCGTGGATAGCCTCAAAAGATGAACACTTTATCGTAACGGTATTCGATCTCTGCCAGAAAGATGGGAAAAAGTTGTAGTTAGCGATGGGCAATACTTTGAATGATTCATTTGTAACCATTTTTCTACAATAAAGTTGCGTTTTCATCAAAAATAACTTAGTCGCGCAATGGATTACAACTACTGCAACACTTATAGGATTGATTAATCGCGAGACTTAGTAACATACTACAGGCGACTCTGTTTTACATCAGCTTGTTAATAAGGTCAAGGTTTTGCAGATGTTTTCCGAAATGAGTGATGCATTTCTTTTTCCATCGGCCCATTTTCCGAACCTTAACCGTAACTTAAGCCTCAATGCCTTGTTCGACTAACTTGCTGGATTTCCCAACGACCATCGCTGAATATCGCACAATTAGCTGATTTTCTCAGCATAAAATGTTCTTACTATATGTTTCTTAATGCGAATAGTTCGATGAATATGCGTACCTCTTATTAGATAACTTCATGTCGCACCCGCCAATATTCGTAATATGTTGACTTGCGTCACTATTCGTCACATTGCGATGCATATGTTTAAGCTAGACGAACGCCTGTCCTATATCTATTGTATCTAACAGATCTGTCAAGTAAGAGTCATTTTTCTGTCACATAATATAGGAGATGTGTCGCGCCATTTGAGCCACCCCACATTGACTCTACGTGCGACGTAGCATAATGCAATCTACTTGGAAGGGTTTAAATTATTTTCCTGCCAACTCAATGGGATCCCTAACAACCAATACTAAACGGCTTGCCAACGTCAAAACATAAATACTATACGGCAACCGCACCAAATTCTGCGGTGCACGAAAGAAGAATGATAGAACGAGAGCTGCTCATGAAATCTATAAGCAAAGGAGACTCTAGGAACATGGACTTATCAGACTAATTTAAAGCAGCGAGGAATGACTTGATAAGGAGCTTACACCAACTTCTTCTTTAAAATACATACATATAGTCGGACGAAAGTATGCTGATTGAATGGAACATCATAGACCTGATAGATCATTATCAGTGTGCTTTTAAGCTTAGTAAGTCCACCATTGACTACATATTCAGCTAACGGCAAATCTTTGGCAAGATCCAGGAATTTCAAATCAATATCCATCATCTGTTTATTGGTTCGAAAGCTGCATACGATATCATTTACAGAGACGAGTTATATAGAGCCCTGTCAAGTTTTAGCACCCTTGCCATGCTCATCTGTCTATGTAAGGCAACAGTATTGAACCCTGGCTGCCCAGTAAAATGGGAATGACACCACCGAGGCATTTGATGTCAAAAAATGATTTTGACGAGGTGACGCGTTATCATGTAACAAGCCAATATTTCAAAAGTCGGTACATATATTGACATTATGGGAAGAAATCAGCGAGCTGTCACTAGAACGCTTGTAGCCATTAAAGCATTCTGTCGACAAGAAAAGTAAACCCAACACCAACGGCTAGGACAGCACCCCACATCGAGTTCATCGGTCCCGGTGGTTAAGACATGTTAGACGTACAAGACCGCTTCGACCAGGAATATCTTCTAATTCATTCCTAAGGGCCAACGCGTTAAGGACGGAAGACCTCGCCTTATGGGGTGCGCCTAAGTGGAAGGGGATCTCAAGTCATTTCGTATGCACAATTTGAGGCGATTATCCCAAAATCTCTAGAGGGCTGGTTATTTAGTCCCAGGTACACCACGAATTGTAGAACAACTGTAAGACATCTAGACCTATGTACATATCCAACACCTATTCCCAAGGGCTAATAGCTCTAAACTTACTGGAATCTTCTCTTTTTCTTCTTTTATGAATGGTTGAAATGTTCGCATGTATAAGGTGGGGCAAAAGTTTTCTTTGGCTGTAATTTTTTTTATGAATGAATAACTTTGGCTCTGCCTTTGGATTATGTTTATCTGATGTCTTCAATTTTATTCCATTAAATCGGGAAAATGATATTGGCTAAGCGGTCGCCGCCAGAATTGATGAGCATTCGGGCCGGTTTGTTGCATTTTCCAGTACTCTTGTCAAAACTTCGCATTTTTGACGGATATTCTCTTCGAGGGCTTGAAGAATTTGAAGCTTGTTGATATAGATTCGTACTTCAAAAAGCCCCAGAAGAAAAAGTCTGGAACGGTTAAATCGGGCAAAATTGCCGGTCAATGCAAACCGCCAAAACGAGAGATTAGGCGACCCGGAAATGCAGCTCTTAGAATTTCGGTTGCGGCTCGCGCAGTATGCGTCGTCTAACCTGTTGGAACCACATCTTCTACAGTCCCAATTCGTTCAATTGAGAAAGTCGTTGAGCATGGCTCAGTAGCGGGGTTTTCGAAAAAAATAAAGCCCTATAGCGCCTCTAGCGTAAGCAGCACACCATACAGTAACTTTTAGCGGGTGTAATGACTCAATGGCTAGGGCGGATTTTCGGTGCGCTAGAAACGATAATTTTGCTTACTCAAACAACCACAGAGATCGAACTGAGCCTTGTCGCTCATAATAATTTTCGATCAAAGTCCTAGTGGTCCGGATTCAGAATGGCTTGAGCGTAGGTTACACGTGCTTAGAGGCCAATAGCTAACACTGTCAGCACTTTGTAAGAGAACATCCTACAGTCTTTCACCAAAATTCTCTGAAAAGACCGCCGATTAATGCCCAATTGCGTGACAAGTCAACTAGTCGATACTCCAGGGTCCTCAGCGACATCTTCAACGACAGCTGCGATATTCTCAGCCGGCCAGACATGGCAGCATCTCGCCTTGTCCCATTCGCTTCTAGGCGAGCGGCTAAACGTCATAGTATTTGCCCACTGGGTGTCGGACTACTGGGAAATCTGCGCCGAAATTCACGCTCCGCCAACACCACCGAAGAGTTATTCCGCAAAAAACTCGTAACAATTATTCTGCTTTCTTTAGGAGTATAGTGATTCATGTCTTGTTGACGTGTATTTTGTATCTGTTTACTTCACAAATGTTAAAGTAGAATTGACACTTGCCGCCATTTGCAAAATTTATAGCATCTTCCGATAGGGTGATGACTTTTGCACCATCTAGTATGCGTATCATTGTTACTGTGCCGCTTGTATGATTGGTCAAACCTCTGGACCTTAGACCCATTCTGCAGTCTATTTTCGATCACCTCAAGTGGTTCCAGGACTATTCAAAGCTTCTACATTCTTTCGGTATTATCATAAAGGCCTTAAAACTGCACTACAAATGAGGACCACTCTAATGTAAGCTGTGGTCGAATTCAGTTCTGTAATTATAGCACAGTACAAAGGAATGTGTTGCTATTCATAATTAATGCGCAACAGCAATGCTTTTCCCCTCCATATCATCTTGAAAATGTTTGGCCTTTTCAAATTTATGTATACCTTCCAAATAGGAAACAAGCGGCTTAAACATTTCCAACAAATGGCCGGTGAAATCGCGCCAATCTGTTGTCTAGCGAAAGTTGTTATTTTTGAAAAACTGTATTTCCCGATTCCCTTTTATTCAAAACTGGGAAAATATTTGCCCTTCGCATTGAGCACTAAACATTACCACTATTTTCTTTATCCAGTGTTGTTCTCGTCTAGTCGCTACTTCCGAGTTTGAACTCGAAAAGCTCGCACAACTATGATAAAGTGCACTTAGCAAAGATAAACGTCCTTGTCTCAAAAAATAAGCCCCAGCAACTCGACGACATTGTACCGGAGTCAATCCACCAAAAATGCTCAGCCAAATGCACTTCAAAAATAAAACCCGCGCCATCGCAGCGATGGAGCAGTCCCCAGACTATGCACGACAATGAATTTTTCCCAAAATAAACGAAAGAAATGATTTATTATTAATTCTCCAGAAAAGATACAAATTCGGTTAACTTAAATAGCTGTTCTTCGGACTGTGTGTTGAGCGGTTTTTCGTTGAGTTTTCGTTTAGGTAAAACTAGGGTTTGGTTTTGAGCGTCCTGCTCTAGGGGCCAATCCATAGCTGCGCATGCCTGCCGCAGTTGGTCCTGCGAAAGGGCGGTCAGCTCCATTAGTTTGCTCTCATATATTGATGTGTATGCATTCCCAACTAACGTGAACACGTCTTGCCTAATTTTTTCTACCAAAAAGATAAGCACATTAGTAGCAGAGTGAATGCGCGGCTAATTATCAATTTTTAGTACCTTCTAAGTCTGTGATAAGATTTTTTATTGTTTGAGACCAAGTGTAGGAGACACCACGAAAGAAATCCGCCGTATTGTTGTTTTTTAGGGCTAAGCACAGGGTGTAGAGCTTCTTTAGTTCTTCGTTGCCGGTTCTGTGGCTTTGCGGTATTCGTTTCCACAGGCATCTTGCATTTGATCTGAAAATTGGATTGCAAGGATTATCAAGTGGATTGTGAGGATAATCAATCGCACTTACAAATCATTTTGATATAAATAGGCCGCTAGGAGTTGGATGTAGTGTTCTGTGTTAACGCAGCACGACTAGAAACAAAGCGACAAACTCGGTGATGAGTGATCGTTTTGGAGTTACAGAAATTTTCAGAAATACTTACCTCTAACTCTTCATCTTCCAATTGTTTAACTAAATCTGTGTACTTGTCTACTTGCATTTCTAGGAAGAAAAAAATTTGTTTGTCTCGGACTAGTAAACGCAGAGCTGTTCTCGAATTTTGCTTTCAGAATTCCGATGACAAATACGAAATGTCAAAATAGGTTTTTTTCTCCTTATTGGTAGAGTGGTTCTCTGAGTGGTGAGTTCGTTAAAGTGTTAGAGTAAGAAATCCAGGAATGACGTGTAGATATTGAGAAATTTTGAACTTTTAATAAAAGTTAGATTATGTTAGGGCGTGAATATTATAGTATTAGCAAAATTTGCACTTTATATCACAAAATAAAGAAGGAATTACGTAGTTATTCACAGTACACTCCAGACGTTAATCAACATGTATCTCTATACAATTGAGTTATTTCTAATTTCCAACGCCAAGTTGGTTGAGGTCGATTCGGTTTTCCTCGGTGATGGATTCGAAAACTTTTCGGATTGAGACACTGCTTTTCATCCGCTCTACATCCATCTTAGTTGTTCAATTCTCGCTACTTAAAACCCTTATTTCGCTGTACAACCTACGGTTTGGTTACACCGTCTTTTTCGTAAAAGTCCATGCCTCTGCGCCATAACAAAGGACTGAAACGGTCAGTGTTTCATAGAGCTCTAATTTGGTAGTCCGAGAAATAGCTCTGCCTATCAATTGACTTTTGTGGTTATGTTAGCTATGGAACAAGGTGTTTAACTATAGCTGTGTTTTTTTTGCACCCATTTTAGTGAATGTCACAAAAAAACGATCCATCTCTGCTTAAGAGTTCATCACAAACTTGGGAGCACAGTTTAACGTAGATAGGGGATACAAATTGATTTAGCGTACAGCGCAAAGTTATTGTTGTAATTTATAGACAAATTATTTTTGTAGCGGATAGAGGATGTGCAAAAAACACGGCTGATCCTGAAGTCGTACCTGACTAGCGCAATGTTTGGTTCTGGTTGTCGACATTGTGCGTCTTTTATCGATAACAGTATGTTACAAGAGTTCATTTGTTTAGTATGCTTTCGTCCGACCATACTTTAGAGATAATTTGTTGGATCCCTTCCCAATGGTCGCTAGTACCGGCAGCTTTATTGAACTTACAGCGCCGAGTTCGAATCGACAAAATTGTTGCTCATAATCGTCCACCGTGAATGGAATGTTCTGCTTGAGAGATCGTAAATGGAATTTAGCAGTCTACAGAAATTCTTCGTGCTTATCCTCAGCTCTGACTGCAAATCTACCACTAGGTTCCCTTCGGTTCCTACTTGATTGACCTGGCTCATTCTTATCGCGAGCCGCTAGATATAATCCTCCATGGCATCGCCACTTCATATGCTCCAACCAGGGGCCTTCCACCTAGCACATCAGAGACGGCATCTCTTACGTGTTGTTGCCAGCTTTGTCACTGGGTTTCAGGATAAGATACAGGCAGCGAAGGACGTCGATCGGGGTAAATAGGCATTTGATTCGCAAAAGCCCTGACGATTTCTTGCGATAACAGTCTTCCAGCGTCAAACTTTCTCTCAGTATAAACGTTCGTTCATCTCAGACACCAGAAGCGCTTTTTCGCAATGTAATCAGTCTGGTTGTTGGCGGATTGATCAAGAGACCTCCCGGTCGCCTTACGGATGTCGAGATTCAGGAAGCTCGTGCTTGGTATGATGACATTTCGCACCGAACTGAAGTCGAGGACCATAAATTACATCAAAGGAGTCCTTGAAATATCTCGTAGCGGTCCGGTCCTCCTATAGGCTTATCCGGCATGGGCGGGTACACTAGAAAAACTGAGCTTAGTGTACAGGCTCTACCCAATCAGCACGATCAGAGGTTTTCGAACAATCTCAGACGGAGCAGCCTTCATGTTAGCCGGAATGATCGCCGCTAACAGAGGTTGCACCATATGCAAGGCGGAAAATAGGGCAGCAATATGGTGAGTCAGGTGAGACAGCTCAACAAAAGGCAGGACGGCCAACATGCTAATTCGCGCCATTAATTCATGGACAACAAGGCAACAATGAACCAGAACTAAACTGGATGGCTCACAAATACACTGTAGAAAAATCTAAGCACATGGATTTGAGGCGATCAGTGGAAAGCCGTTTTTGGCAGGGCCGAAATCTGGACAGTTTGTTATCTACATATGTATGTTAGCTCATTTATTCAAAGGACTGTAACTACCGCCCTATACAGTTCCCGTCTGAGCACGGCGGCTATCGGAAATATCTCTTAGGATTTAGGTGCTATGGTTCTCTACTGTGTCTGGAATTCCAAACAAGGGCGAGGATGGATATAGCATAACACAACGAAACTGCCAACCTCCTCCGTAGGGTGTACTTGTTTATTCGACTGATGTTGGCGTAGTTAGCCTTGGTGCTTATTGTCAGAAGCCGCTCGTTCTACATGCCTGAAACCAAGACTTTTTGCCTAAGCCGGTTTCGCTAATGTCAAATACGCATACAAATAGCAGCTGCTTCTTTTCCCGGTAGCAATAGCATACGTCACAATTATTCGGAGTCTAGAATTTCCACCTAGAGAAAAAACCACCATCAAACAGGTGACATCCCGACAGGCCTTGAAATCAACGATTAGTGGTGCCGCTTAAAGTGATACCGTCTCATACTCCTGATGCTAAGAAGTAAGGCACATGGCTGCAAATGTTATAATTGTAATGAATGAGCAGAGGTTTGGTTACCCTCGATGAATACAATGAGAAATGGTTCAAGTGCAAGTACACGAAGTATGGCGTATTGAGCGGTGTAAATTGCGATCATTTGTGACATGACGGATGGTTGTCGAAGATCTTCATTATCCAAAAAATAAGTACCTATGTATGTGTACGATGTCAATCACCCAGAACTTATAAAGCACTTACGACGGGCAGTTTCCCGCATAGCCCGTACTAATATGTAACGGATTTTCACCAATAGTGTATACAAAGGCGTTGTTTAGTTGTGGTTATTTCCGCATTAATATGCTCCTCGTAATAGTGATGCAGAATCTCGAGCCAAAATGTTTGGATAAGGTATCCGTGAATTTTGAGCTATTATTCGCCTTTGTTCATCATTCGTAGGTTGTATACGCATCGATTTAAGGTCCACGATTGAGTCGCCTCTAAAGGTGGCTCTCATTGGTGTTATTGTGAGCACTACTTTCAATTAATCAAATGCCTTTGCTGCTGTAAGTGCCATTTCGGCCTTAGAGTCAGATGCTCAACACGTGACGAGCAAATGACATCAATCGCACCGCCGGAGCCAGTATATCTATTAAAGCCACAGAACCAGGCGGACTGCCAGAGACGCTCTATTCGGTGACGGATAGTCACCACCTTAAAAAAAAAAAAAAATAAATAAATAAAATAAAGCAAAATTGGAACAAACCGCTAGTTGTGCGCTCCTCAATTAATTAATTCTTCACAAGAGGATTCGCCGGGATGTCTTCGTTTAGTTTTTTATCGGGCAGCACTAGAATTCCTCCTCCTGTGCCTGTCTCATGATTAGTTCCTTGTTTCGCCCTCACTGTACGCCACCCGATCATTATCAGAAACGGATAATGATTAGGATGTATATAATGCGAGCAAGCCATATATTGTTGGCAAATTTTCTTTTTCCTTTTTTTACCTTTTGGGAAGGACTGGTGTTGCATTCCGACTGAATGCTCGTAAAGGGAAATATTAGGTCGGTCCAAAGGGAAATCCCAATCTTGGAGGAAATTTCCCCAGATTTGGGTCGGTTATTTAAGATGTTATAAATAAGCTTAAACAAAGGATAGTACATGAGTGACGCAACTTGCCTTAATGGAAATTTTAAGCTAACATCTTTCTCTATCTATCTAGGTAAGCTTTTCGAAGAGCTTGTAAGTGGTAATAAGCAGCCCTATTATATTAAAATGAATTTAAGCATCTTGACGGTTACCCAATTTGTAGCATATGAACTATACAATTTTTTAAAATGTGAACGCACCTTTAATATTTTTTTGCGAACTGTCATTGCTATGTTGCTAGTTAATATCTATTATTTAGTCATTGTTCAGCACTCAAACGAGTAACGTTTACAAATTATTAAAATAAATTAATTCGGAATTGAATCACAAAACCATCTTGAGCGATGACGCTCCTTTCTGTCTAAATGGCTTTGCCAACAAGCAGAATATGCGCTTCATGAGATGTTACTATCTCCATAAAAAATTACTGTTTGATGTGGTTTTCATGCCGGCGGCGTCATTGGGTGTATTTTTTTATTTTTTCGTTGGTGATGATGGCCGCTACGGTACAGTTAATGGAAATTGCTATTGAGACTTGTTAGATCAACAGGACGCGCCAAATAATCAAGCTACTGAAGCCAAAGTGAGCGAGTGAACAAAAATATAATTGATACAAAACCCGATACAACCTCTTGTTCTAGATTTTCCCATATTTTCTTTTGCCAAAATAGGCACAGAACTAATCCATTATACTTCCTTCTAATTAAAATAAGTACAAGGTGACGCAAAAGTTGTCACCCGATGTTCTTTGGCTGTAATTTTTTATGAGTAAAAAACTTTGGCTGTTGGATTATATTTATTTGATGTCTTAAATTTTTTTCCATTGAATTGCGAAAATGATATCGGCTAAGTGGCCGCCGCCAGAATTGGTTATCATTCGGGCCCGATTTGTTGCATTTTGCAGTACTCTTGCCAGAACTTCCGGCGATAGGTCGCCGCATTCTTGACGGATATTCTCTTTGAGGACTTCAAGAGTCTAAGACTTGTTGATATAGACTTCAAAAAACCACACAAAAAGAAGTCTGGAACAGTTGAATTAGGTGATATTGCCGGCCAATGCAAATCGCCAAAAACGAGAGATTAGGCGACCCGGAAATGCAGCTCTCAGAATTTCGGTTGCGGCTTGTGCAGTATGCGCCATTGCCCCATCCTGTTGGAACCACACTTTCCCAATTCATACAATTGAGGAAGGAGAAAGTCGTTGACCATGGCTGTGTAGCACTCGCCCGTGGCGTTTTCGAAATAATAAGGCCCAATGACGCGTCCAGCGTAAACAGCACACCATACCTCAATGGCTGGGTGCCCCAGAAGCGATAATTTTGCTCATTCACATATCCACAGAGATAGAAATGGGCCTCGTCGCCCGTAGTCGAGATTCAGAATGGCTTGAGCGTAGGTTACACGTTCCTGGCGGTCAACAACAAACAGCTGATGAACTATCTGCACTTTGTAAGGGAACACCTTACAGAATTTCATCAAAATTATCTGTGAAGACCGCCGATTGATGCCCAATTTTCGTCTAGTCGATACTCCGGGGTTCTCTGCGACATCTTCAACCACAGCTGCGATATTCCTTGCTAAACGCTCAGACCAGGCAGCATCTCGTGTTGTCCAGTACTCTTCTAGGCGAGCGGCTAAACGTCGTAAGGTCTGCTCAGTTGGTGTCGAACGACCGGGAAATTTGCGCCGAAATTCACGCTTCGCCAACACCACCGACGAGTTATTCCGCAAAAACTCGTAACAGTTATTCTGCGTTCGTTAGGAGTATTGCGATTCATGTCTTGTTGACGTGTATTTTGTTTCTGTATACTTCACAAATGACAAAGTAGAATTGTCATTTGCCGCCATTTGCAAAAATTATAGCATCTTCCGATAGGGTGATGACTTTTGCGTTACCTACTACTTACATAGCAGGTTTCATCCGTGAGCAGTCCGGGGTCCTAAACCAACGAAGCGCAACTGTCAACGGATGATCTGAGTCAGGATGCAAGCATTCCTAGAGTTTATTTAGTTCCTGAGAAGTCCTTATTTGAATCTCGCCTAACAAGTTAATCGGCTCATTCTCTGGAAATGGGAACCGGTCAAGACTCAGGACAATTAAGCCTTCCGATTGCGTTCAGAAAAACCTTGCATTCTCGGAAAGTAACGAGAGAGTGAATTTAGGCTTTAAGGGCAGATACTTCACTTCCCCCACCTATTCCTTACAATGTATGCACTTCATTGCACTGGATTGCATATGCCCCCACTTGAAAGCCAGGCGCAGATTTACCTAACAAGGAGTTTATCTAAGGCCTGTATCAGTGGGTAACCCGACTTGATTTCTGATAGACCTTTTTAACTTTCACGGCAAAGATGGTTTGAAAAATAGTTTACCGATGTTTTTTTTTTTGCCTGGCAGTTTGACAAATGTTTTTTTAGCATTAAACTAGAAAACATAATTTCGACGTAACAACGGCTTTTTAATTTTTTTTTGTAACACTTCGTAAGACACAGAGCGTCAACAACGTCTGTTGTGCGTTACGTCTGCTTAAAGCTATTAACTCCTTTCCATGATTAAGTAAGAAGATTCCACTGTATGACGCACTTCGTAATGGAGTCATTTCCGCGTCACTGTCACTTTCTGTACAATCAGGACCTATATTTTGACCACAGCTCTAAGAACATACATACATATATGTGTACACATTCCATCGGTTTCTGCAGTTTATCAGACTGCGTGTCTTTGACAGAATCATGTCAGGCATAACATCTGACATCTAGTCAGCCATATTTTTTTAAGTCTTGACTGGGCAAATTATGTCAAAACGTTTCATTTTGGGAGCAGATGTTCATGCGACACATGCAACAACAGCAACAATTTGTTCCTCCGTTTTATTCGGATTTCTGAAAAAAAAAAGTTTACCACTACATTCAACAGAAAACAACTCTCATATACACGGAATGTTAAATTCATGCTCTGATTTCCATCCACTCTCATGCCTTGACATAAAAGTGACCATCCATGTTAGTTTGGGCATGGATTTTTGTGTCTCCATTAGACAAGTTCATGTCATGATTATCGTCCGGGCATCGTTCATGCCCTGTAGAGGCGGCCCGTAACGATCGTCCCTTCACTTCAGTTTTCAGTAAAAGCTCGTTTTTGTACATGCATCTCGATAAATAAACCTACCGTTTGTCCTGATGCAGCTTGAAGAAATTCCACAGTCTCTATGCCCACTGCCTTGTTCTTCTGGAAGAAGATAATTGCTATTGCAGTCTTTGTAATGGTAGGCGGAGTTGTAAATATTAAATTGCTGGCTTCGAAACAGCCCACTCAAATTCGGGGGCATCACCTTCATATTATAAGCTAATCTTAATTCAAGGAGCTACGTAGGTTTTTACGAAATATTGTTTGAAGCTGCAACATCCAGTAAGCTTCTTGGTCGATAGACCGTCTTTCTACCGCATCGGCGGCCATTCTATTGCATCCTGCACTTCCTTGCTTTTCATAGGTACTGCAACTGAAACTGTTGCGGATTGCTTCGCCTCTGGTACTTGACCCTGAAGTCTGTCAGTGTTTCATCTGAGAATAGTTAGGTGATACAATACGAAAGCGTGTTTCAGATAAGATCTTAGCTGCATTCCAAATGAGACCTAGTGTTCTTGGGACAGTAAACAATCGGCTTCGACTACGTTGTTTTATACCTTGGCGTATATCCTATTCCATGTTTAGGCGATGATAAGTTGTAGGTGTCACCTTATTGAGTATAAAAGTTTTTCTTCTCACCTTCAGTCATACGTTTTTCGGTTCGTAACACTGTACAATGGCGATTTTTGTATCTCACTCTGCACTTTGGTCGTCAGTATACGGTCATTATACGAAATTCCCATATAAGAATACGCGTACCCACGTCAGACATTCGCCTGTGAGTATGCTAGCATCTCAGGGTAGGGTAAAGCAGGGTTTCATGTTGGCGAAAGGACTCTCTTTTCATTCAGCCTCTTCCTGTCCAACTTCTACCGCATGAGTTCTGTTTCAAGTTGAAGGTATCTGGCGCCATATGTCATTCTTTTCGACAGTCAATAAGGGTCTTCAAGTTCAAGAATCCGATAATTTTCCGCATTCGAGAGTATCATCAGCAAAGTATCAGTCCGTATCCGAGAGCTTGACTTTCATTCTAGAGCAAATAAGATTTTACGGCACGTTTCGCTGCGCCAAAGCCAAGCGAAACTGCTCTTAAATTCAAACATAATCGACGATTAGTGCACTAGAAGGGGGTTCCGGTCAATCATCTTTAAACTGAGACATTTCTCTTCGTCGGAAATCTGACTAATTTGACTCATAAAAATTAAATTCGTTACAAATATCCACCAATTTTTAACATAAAATCCTTTTTAGTGGAACGAGTTCATTGCCCAAAGCACTAATAATGCGTGAGAAAAGCAACCGAAAATAAGGAATAGTTAAGCAACCGATGAGTTCAGTGAATCGATCCATCACACCATCCGGAGTAGCTACGAAAACAACAAATGGCACTTTATCCATGCTAGTTTCGAATTCTAAGTCCCATGAGCTGCGAGTATGTCTTAACAGCTGCCAACCAAACCTTAAGAATTCCAGCTACAGCCTTGCTCCTAGGTTTCAATTGAAATTCATGAAAAGTCCCAAAGTCCAGAAGGTTATTGAAAAGGTAAAGGATATTGTCTTAGGCCCTGCGTGTGTACCCATATATTAGGACTACTACTGCATGCCTATGGTTAGACCCTATAAAATCCTCAGATTCGCCTAACAACAGTTCGTCTATGGAATTAGAACAAAATTGAAAAAGGAAGTCCAAACAGCATAACCTCCTTATCAAACGCCAACAAAGTCTCATTTAATTTCAAAATCAAAATCAAAATCAAACTCTTTACCGTCTCATTAAACATCTCCCTTGATGCCGATCTAAACTTTCATCAAATAATCACCACCCAGTTCCGTTAATTCCTCGGTTCGAAAAACCATCCATCCCTGAATTTATAATCTCAATTACTCCCCTTCTATCTATGCAGCAAATATTTTAAGTTTCAAACTTCGTGACAACCCAAGACGAAGCAAAAGTCTCACAAAAACTTCAAAGAAAATCCTCCTCTTAGAATTCACACAAACGTTTTCCAGAAAATAATCTCAATTTCCATCCAAAATATATTCCATTCCCTCAATGCACAACCAGTTAGCTCCTCGTCCTTTTCAAAACAAATCCTCAAACCTATCCGAAGCGCTTAGTCCAGGTGCACATCGACAAACCAGCACATAGTTAGCATGAGGACCAGCAACTATTTTGATTTCTAATTGATGCCCAAGTGGATAGATAACAAGTGATGCCTGCTCACTCATCTCCTTGTCTACTTTCTGTCAGCCACAGCCACTTAAAAATACCGCAGGAAGGAGAAGAAAAGGGTGGAGAGAAGAAAAGAAAAAAAAGCTATTTAATCAGGCTGCAACGAGAATCATCAAGGATAACTACCTACCCGCCCAGACCATCTCATGCCAAAGATCAATCCATTCAGAGCAGATTCAAGCACATCGTTTCACCCCTCGTTTCACGAAAGGACAAAAAACGACCAAAAAAGACCGACAAAAAAAAGAGACACCGACCAAAAGTCTTCTTTGGGGCATAAATCTTTACCCTACCGTGGCCATACGTACGACGTACATCAGCACTATAAGTCGGTATGAATTGAGGATGTGCCGAAGTAGCATCAACATCAGCCACCACTACCGGTAAGGCCATGACAAGGCTTAAATCCTTCCACATTCCCCCTCCAACAGGATAGACCAAACAAAGTAGGGTAGTACAGTAGCAGTAGCAGTAGCAGTAGCAGTAGCAGTAGCAGTAGTTGTAGCACCCATTAAAAAGAGGTTTTCAAAGTAAGTTCACCGCAAAGCTTTCTCTGTACCATGTCCGTCTGATTTATGCACATGGAAACCTTGGTGTACCGTGCCGCACCACCTATAACCTGGCCTAGAGCGCTTCAGCCCCAACCAACAACGTGAAAATAATCTCCTACCGTGCAGATGCAGCACAGGACACATAAGCGCCAAACACAGTTCGGCAGTTGAAGGAGCAAAATATGCTACGGTGATAGATAAATCCAACCCCAGCTACCCTTCAAATCCTTTCAAGTTGCTTTTTCTGTTTTCATTTTCTTTTTTTCGTTTTTCGTTTTGTCCTCCTCGTTTTTTCTGTTGCTCCTCTCCGGTTGCTATCCTGCTGCTCCTTTTCTTCTTCGAACTTTTAGGATCAAATCCACAGCACGAGCCATCTTCACTTCTCACGACGACGACAACGACTACGACGAAAACACATTGAAGCAACAAAAAAAAAAAAAAAAAAAAATTACTTGGAGCAGGATACGGCTAGGATATGACCCGGCAACCCTTCTCAACTCAACTGTCTGGGTGATTTTGTGAGATGGGGGCAGGGTGAAAACCCAGAGCATAACTTACTTGTGAAATGCTTCCACACCTCTGAATAACAACGAAACGGAACGCTTATAGTATCTGCGGAATATTGACGTATGATTATGCTCCACACTTCCACATATACATCTATATCTCTGGCTGCACGAGCTGACTGATGTTGGCAGTGGCACTACAACTGCTACTGGCATCAGCAATGGTGCTGGTCCTCGTGCTGGTGCTGGTGCTGGTGCTGGTGCCAAAGCCGGTGCCGCACGTATTTAAGCAGCAACTGCTGCTCTTTCTACTCCTCGTCCTCTTGCTACTGCCTCTGATTTCACATTATCCAGCACAGCGCCACATCATACTGTACTCGTACAACACCGAACTACACCGCACACACAGCACAGCAGTGGTTGAAGAGAGTAAGGACGTCGGAGCTTGACTCGGTACTCAGTCCCAAGTGCCATGATTTCATATCCAAGAGCGTTGAGATACAGAGATATGGCTAGATAGATAGATACTCGTACGTACTTGTGCCAACCATGCCCTGACTCGGCGCTTGCATTAGGAACCCGAAGTGACGGCAGTTCAAATGGATAAAACGAGTGGTTGGCGGCGAAAATAGGAGGAAGGTTGGGATCAGAATCCCAACACAAAGCTAGGAGCAAAACTATCTATACTTTCACCCATCTATCTATCTGTTCGTATCTGCCTGGCTGTCTGTCTGCTTGTCTCTCTGTGGGTTTGGATGTACATTTGTGCTTTGCCAGGAGTTCACTTCTTGTTTCTATTTCTCTTTTTTTTCGGATTTTCCTTTTTCCTTCTATTTTTTTTTTGTTTGGGTCGTTTTCTTCATTTTGTTCGTCGGAAACACAATGTGGATCTGGATGTCAGCATCATCTGCGGCTTGCTGATGGCTATAGTAAAGCATCCTGCAGTTGTAGATATATCGTATTTTCTGTGCCACCAGAGTTCATGCCAACGTAAGTGATTTGGGTTGAGACATCTGATGTTGTGGACTACAGACCATGTGGTGTAGCATTTTCTAAAATGTCGTCCTCTCGACTATTGCTTTTCTTACTCGTAAGTTTGGCGAAAGTCACTCTTGACGCGCCATCAGAGTCCTGATTTGCCAATTCTTTCCAGAGTCAAAGACAAAGTCGGTTTAGGTCCTTAGATGCACCACCAAAGTCCAGGTTTTCGTCTACTGACAGGGACTTTCCAGGCCGGAGCAGCGAACATTCTTCATAGTCCTACTGCAACGAATTTGACAGGGATACCAAAGCTTGATATGGTTTTGTAAGGTTTGTAAGATACCCTCGCACCGGGCTTAAAATCGACGAAAACATCGGGACGAGCGAGCGGTTCGAAATCGTGGGCTTGTGAAAATTTGATGAACTGTGAGTTATTTCAGGGGGAGGACATGAGAATATAACTGGCCCTGAACACTCATGCCTGGACAAAAAGATCTGGGTGAACTTCAAACTATGAATTCGGTGCATGCAAGGCACAATTTCCCTGGAAATATTAGTACACATTTTGAAGCGGGAAGTAGTCTTGGATGTGAATCGACATAACGATCTTCATATACTCAGGTGGAAGGTTCGAAATTTTAACACACCACACACAGCTGAGGTCTTAGCGGAAATTTTGACCGCTAAAAAGCACATATCACTGTCATACGAACAGTGCGATGAAATGGAGCAAAAGAGTGATGAGATGTGATCGTGACTTCTACTGTGAAGAATGATATACAGAGTAATACCAGCGCCTATTTGAATGTACATACATCTATACGTCATCAGGAAAAGACCGAGGTCATAGCAAAGTAGGACGGCACGTCCAAAAACTGCTCCTACGGGCTCATTGATCAAAAATATGAGCAATCAATATCCTTATCATAATGTTAAGACCTTTCTTTATGGTTTAACATTAAATAAGGAAACAAGGACATCTCTGATGGCACAGTGGGAGAAACTAGCCTA
This sequence comes from Volucella zonaria, assembly GCA_963966105.1. Classification (NCBI taxonomy): domain Eukaryota; kingdom Metazoa; phylum Arthropoda; class Insecta; order Diptera; family Syrphidae; genus Volucella; species Volucella zonaria. The sequence goes on along the minus strand of OZ014533.1, from coordinate 139,121,391 downwards.
TACTATATCAAATTTGAAAGCGGTATCAAGGTGTTCGAACTTGCAGTGGGGCAAGATGGTATGCAGTAACACGTTCTTCCTACACCTTAAAAACCAAAAAGGATTCTGAAAGACTCTGATCCAATAACCCGCCAACCGGATTAATCGCACTGGGATGGACGTATAGCACAGCTCCAAAACTCTGGATGAAATTGGCTCAGACAACCCCATCGTGCTGTAGCTAAGCTAATGCAGATATTCCGGAGGTCCAATCACCGCAGAATTACAGTGATATGATTTTACGTTGATCTGCTTTAATAGTCTCTTCTAATCGGTTCTTCCTGCTAAAAGCTATTCTGCCAGTTTCAAGACCAGAAAAATATATAAGATATAGTCAGCAAGCTATCGGATACATGAGTTTCAAATCACTGATTCGAAGAAGGGTGCTGAGAAATGCCTGGAAAGAACAGGATGTGTACAAAACTATGCGGCACTGCAGGGAGTAAAGAAAGAAATAGAGAAATGCTAGGTTGTGGTGATGAGGGGGTGCTACTACGGAAACGATAATCTTAAATTTGACCAAAAGGACATTTCCCTATTAAAAGCGACAGGAATCGATTCGGTCAAGAACATACACCAACTCATACGAGTATGTCTTAGAACGATTAATTCATTAAGCATTACTCCAGTGTGCTAGGTGTTGCTCTTCTTCTCACCTTCTTAACCAGTTGTTCACCTTTAGGCTAGGGTTACCACAGAAGGGTTCGGTATCTATGCACCTTTTGGTAGAGCACTTTCTTGCCAACTTACATCCAAAGCCTTTAAAACCTCGTACGTCGTATCTTGTTGTAGTTGGTTAAGTCTTGGAGAGCGGTCTGCTACGATTTTTGAAATCAAACAATTGGATCCCAGCGCCGTTTGACCTGCGTTCATTGACATTGGTGGACATGCATATGACATTTAACTTGGCCTGAAAGGCAATGCTCGACTCAAAGCCATTGCGTTAGTGTTAATATTTGGCTAAGGGTCATCCTATAGTTCCAAATGTCGTGTTGAATGCGCAAGGATCGCGTTGACTTTTTCTCCTTTTAAGATCAATTGAAAAGAAATAATTTTTTATTAGTTAAACCGTATGGACTAATTGCAAAATGACGAAGTAAAACATCAAGGTTAGGTTGTTGTTTTGGGGGGCTTGGGATTCGGCCCAAAGATTGTCAAAAAAAAGAAAGAGAGTTTCAAGTGAACTAGCGGCAGCGCTCAAACCTCTATAAGCAGGTAGTGGGACTATCCTTTGAAGGTTAATCTCCTCAGATTGAGGGTTGTGTCATCGGGTTAGCTAAACTGTCCGATCAAGGATGAATTTGCCAAAGATGGCTTCTATGAACTGTATTGTTTTATGGTCGACGTTAATATCAACGCCAAGTTAGAAAGGAGCGTCCTTGGTGGCACAGTTGAAAGATGTAGCCTGCAAAACAATAATGCCATCATAGCTAGCGAACTTTTCTCACACCACAACCTGGTAGTCGCTTGATAAACAAAATGTCAGTCAGTGGCAAGACTCACATCTCGTGTTTTGGATGTTCGAACGTTTCGAGGAGCTAACATCCTTTCAGACCGCTTCGGACAGAACGCAGACGAATAACTATGAAGAAATTTGTCGTTCAACAGAGCAATATACTACTACAGCCTTCTGGAGTCTTCCAAAACCATTCGAGATGTCCTAAGCTTGGCGACATTATCACAATGTCACTTACATTAATAGTTTAGTCTCCCCATCAAATGTTGAATGCCACTCATCGAGCTGAGTTCAAACATCTATCTTTCTCTCTCTATTCAATTTTTCAAAAAAATCTAGCACGTGTTTAGGCGTTTTAAAAGTGTTGATACCCTCTTGAGTGTTAAGAAACTCCCGCTTTGATGAAAAGTGTCGACAGGGGTATGCAGCGAAACAAGACGCATACAAGGCCGCGCCGGAAATAAGGATGAGGACGGCTCATACGCTGTATCGAAAATCGGCTTCGGCATAAATGATGCTCAGAAGTTTTACTAAAATGTGAAAAGAACTTCTCAGGGACACAAGTACCGAACAGTAGCAAACAGAGATAAGAATGTGAACGTAAGTAGTCATATTCGGTGCTGAATTTTTAGAAAGACTACTTCTTCAGAGTGCTTAATGGCGCAGTCGACCCACAGCCCGCTGTCATGCAGAATGGTCTTAAATGATGATAAATTCCATCTCCTGACCAAGAAGAGGCTGCAGGAGCTAATGGACTACCAGCCAAATTATTGTATTTAAGGCAGGGTGAATTGATTGGATAAGGAGCATGTACCAATTTATTTGTACAATTTAACGGTTGGTCCAAATACAAGTTTCTTTTTGACATTGACAGCTCTTGCCCGCTCAAAATCTTGACTTTTTTGTTGGGTGTCCCTAAAGATTGATATTAATCTTCCATCGAAAATCATATCAAAATTTTTCAATCGTCAACAACTCGTATTTGAGCGTTATTTAATTTATAATGTGGCAAAATACAATGTAGAGTCCTGTTATAGCCAATGCAAGCGCATTTGTCGATGTTTAACAATAAGTCGTTTAAGCTGCACCACTTAGTGAAACAATTTAAATCTTTCTGCAGCATTAATCGTTGATGGCAAACAATTGTAAATCATCTGTATACATTAGGCAATAGCAATGTTTTAACAGAGTCGGTGGATCTTTAATGAAAAGTATGAATTGAGAAGGACCTAGATGGCTGCCTTCTGGAACACCAGAGGAAACAATGATTTCTCCCGAAAAATGGTGTCCGATTACAACAAATTGCTTTCTGCCACATAAATAAGTTTTAAACCACTGCAGCAACGGACCATAAAAACCATATGCCTACAGCTTTTCTAAGAGAGTTGTCAGGTTCACTGTACAAAACGCTTTGACAAAGTCTGTGTAGTTCACATGGACGTGCTTATCGATTTCTAATGAATTTATACAGAAGTTAGTAAATTCCAGTAAATTAGAAACAGTTGATCTACCCGTCTAAAAGCCATGTTGTTTGATAGTAAAAGTAAGTTTTTCTTTAACGAGGCTATCGACAAGTTTTGGAATGATTGAAAGTATGGTAATTGGTTTATAGTTAGAAACAAGTTGTCTGGGACCAGATTTAAGGGCTGGATCTATCGTAGAGATCTTCCACAAGAAAGGGAACGATTCAATAAATATGATAAGAGAGAACAAAGTGAGCTAGAACAGTGTTTTAGAACGATAGGAAAGAATCCCTATAAGTCTCAAATTATTTAAAACTGTGTTAGGTTCGATTATCATCAAATGAATAAGATGAACAACCAACAATTGATGGAAGGAGAATGGACAGAATTATAAATACTTGGAAAGTATTTAGCAAATGTATATGCAGTACATTATTGTTGAAAATCCAGTGCTTTTTCTTTTTGAGTTAATAAACTTCCAAAACGATTTTAGGCTATTTTTAAAATTACTTTCGACGGATTGAATATATTTAATTACTGTAAAGAAATTTAGAAAGAAAAATAAATTATTTTCTAAGACGAGAAAAAAGAGCATAGTCATCTTTTGAGCTGGATCTTTTAATAAAAAATTACGGTAATGATGTATTTGATACTAATATTTATGGCTGTATGATGTAACGAGTTCGACAATAAAGGATAATATTGTATAACAGATGTATTTAATCGTCAGAGGTAAATACTAAATCTAATATTTGATTTAAATTCCGCTTTTTTGGGACACCGCTTTATCGGGACAGCCCATTAAATGTGGCAAATGAAAAAGAACGGAAACGAAAAGGGATGAATTTGTTCGGCTATTATGAACAGTAGCCGTTTAATCGGGACATATTAATCACATGTCTTACACAGCCTTTGATAAGAAAAAACATCCCCACATTGCTTACCTGCAATGTATCCAATAACTTACAACAGCAGATGCACAAAAATCGTTGGTACATAGTAATAAGGACGACGAAGACGTGAAAAAACGTAAAGCAATGCGATTCAAATAACGGTATGTCTCGTGGCATGTATTGCTTTTTCAGTTTCAGAAATGTGTGCACTTATCACTTTGTTATTAGCTTTTCTGTCTCGAGGTCTGTTTCGAGATCTGTTGCGCTACAACGCGGATTCAGTTTCATACTGGAGAGAAGAATAAAGTAGGTTTCTAGTCGAGTGTCGTGCATACTGACAAGTCAGATTTTGTTGTTGTCGAAATGTCTAGTTAAGACTTAACACTAGCCGATAAAGTTACTTTACTTGACAAAATAAAAAGTCAAGCACCGGGTACTTCCTATCGGGATTTGGAAAACATCACTAATGTTACAAAATCAACTGCGAGAGGAATGGGACAAAACACAAGACAAATCCAGAAAACGGAAAAGAGAAGGAAAGGATCCAGAGGTTGGTGAGGCTCTGAACCAATGGTTTTCAATTGTAACTAAAAGAGGTGTTCGAGTTAGTGACCCAATGTTGAAAGCTAAATCAGAGGAGCTAGCGGCAAAGTTGGGTCATACCAATTTTAATGGTACAGATGGAAGCCTATCGCGATGGAAAACCAGACATGAGATTACATTTAAGAAAGCACATGGGGAGAAAGCTAATGCAGATTTTTTGAGCGCTAATCATTGGAAAATGCATAAGCTTCCCGAGCTCTAATGGTTGTGGAATCCAATAGACATACTAGATGGAGTGAAAAGTGGCCTCCTTGGGAATTAAAAAAATTAGTTTTCCGGAAGGTCTGCAAAATACTCCTCCGTGGCGTCGATGATTTCCTCGCGTGAGCTGAATTTTTTATTGATGAGCTTTTGAGGTTTGAGAAGAGATAATAGTCCGAGGGATCCAAATCCAGTTACCAATCGACGCCAAAAGTCCGACCGATTCCGAATCAGCAAGTCCAAACACTCTTTTGAAGTGCTCTCGGGTTCGTGTTTTTGGTCATGTGCGGCACCCATCGGCAGGATAACTTTTTCATATGCAGAATATTGCCCAAAATATGGCGTGTGCACTCAGTACTAATCTTTGTGGTATCTGCTAGCTGGCGCACCTTCACTTTCCGGTCAGCCAACACCATTTCATGTATTTTTTTGACATTGTCCTCTGTAACCGCATCGGAGGGCTTGCTGCTGCGGACTTGATCGGTAGTGGAGTTGCGGCCACCAGTTGACGGAGCATTAGCCCCATAATATTTATCCAACGTTTCTTTTGTTTCCTTCGCCGTTTTGCCTCTCAAAAAATAATGTTTTATGAGAGAAGGAAAATCGCCAACAACAATCAGCTGTCAAAACAAAACTAAAGACAATATCGCACTGATATTTGGCATGTTTGCCTAAATATGAACGGACTTCAAGGCACCATAACCTTTTTTGCAGTAGCAGTACAACGTCGATGAATCAGGCCTTTTACTGTGCCACATCAGATGGCTTTTTGAGCTATAGACACCATGAACTAACAGGTTCAAAAAAGGCAATGGATCGAGTTACTGTGTTGTGTTGCTGTAATATGTCGAGAAGTGACAAGCGGAAGCTATTAATCCTTGGAAAAGCTGTTAAGCCTAGGTTCTTGAAAGGAATTAGAATGGACACTTTGCCAGTTCTTTACTACGCCAACAAAAACGCGTGGATAACGGCCAACAATTTTATAAAATGGCTTTCCGATTGGGATGCAGAGTTGCAATAAAGTTCAAGGAAAATTCTGCTGCGTATTGACAATTCGGCTACACATCCTCCTTCCATCAACCTAAAAACTATTAAAATAGAATTCCTCCTCCCAAACACCACGTCTTTGCTACAACCACTGGACATGGGAATCATAAAAAATTTAAAGACGTTGTATCGAGGAAGATTGGTGCAGTTCATCATTGAAGCAATTGAAGAAAATCTCTTAACAATATATACAAATGCCAGAGAAGTTGGCGTCAAGGTTAATATTCTACAGGCTATACAATTTGTTGCGGAGAGTTAGAAAAAAATAAGCTGATCCACAAGACTTTTTTTCTCACTGCGGTTTCAAAAATTTGAATGATGAAATCATAACAGGTGTATCAAATATTGAAAGCTCCTATCCACTTGAGCGCGTTAAAAATCATGAAGAGTTTTTATCCATTGATAGTGAATTGCAATGCCACTGCGAATCTGAGGACGTTGAGGATGACATTATAGAAGAAATTTTATTTTATAAAGATACAGCGCAGAAGAAGATGCCGGAACTGATGTGGAGATTGATGAACCAGTTTCAGTTCGAGTTACCAGTCGTGAGGCGAGACAGCATTTACGAGAATTGCGGCGGTATTTCATACAAGAAGGCAGTGAAGGCAGCCCATTATCAGCATTAGATGTTTGTGCTGATTTTATTAACTTACAAAGTAATAAAAACTTTCGCCAGAGGACCATCGACAAATATCTAACATCTAAGGTTTTTTATATATACTTTCTTAATAAAATGTATTATATTCCAGATAAGAGCGATAAAACATAGCAATAGTACATTTTTGGCGCCGAATATCAGGATTATATTCTTCTTTTTCAGTGATTGGCTAGTGTTGTTCGTACCCAATATTTTTAGCCTGTTTAAGAGCAGTAGTTTCGGACATGACACGGGCCTAGTGGAGCTACTGCCATGCAATCCAATTCTAACGGATGAAATTCCTTCGTTGGTCGACTTTGACATCCCGTATATTCGGAGAGGGACGAATGCGAAAAAAAAAGCAATATTCAGGTCAAATGAAATTGCAATTTTCACAGATGGCTCGAAAACAGAGGAAGGAACAGGTTCTGGTATCTTCTCAAAACTAAGAGTGACGTAAGCAGTGTCTTTTAATCGGAGGTTCTAGCTGTTCTCAGGGCGGCTGAGCTTAAATGAGATCGGTATCCGAAAGAGATATCGCTATCTATGTACATCGATAGTCAGGCCGCACTCAAGACAATGGAATCAACAAACGTCAACTCTGATCCAGTCAAGGAGTGTCGCACAGTGCTCAAGGCACTATGCAGTCAAAACCGGGTAAGATTGTGCTGGGTGCCAGGACACTGCGGTATTAAAGGAAATGAACAAGCGGATGAGCTTTCAAGAAAAGGAGGCCTACTGGACAATAGTGAGTCGCACTATCGACGAAAAAATTACAAAGACTGCCAACCTAAAGTGGTCAAGTTTTGAAGGACACAGGGTATCCAAGGCTCTCTGGCCGCTTTTCGACGGGCAACGATCTAAGAAGTTACAAAAATAAACAGGGATAAGTTTAGGACAGTAATGGGGATCCGGACAGGACACTATCTCCGACGGAAACACGCAAAGAGACTCAAATTATCAGATACGGATATTTGCAGGTAATGTGCAAGCTGTTGAGGACATAATACACATACTGTACGAGGGCTGTTTGATAAGTACCCGTGTTAGAAGATAGGCGGCGCTACTGAGCCAAAATGAGTGTATCATCATTTAGTATAACCTCTTTTAGCATGCCTATCAAAATTTTATGACAATCCGACGCTTAGTTTTGTTTTGACACACATTTCGACCATGGAAAAAGAGAAGTATCGCTCCATGATCCAATTTTTTTTTTGGGTGGCAAAACCTGCGGGGAAATCAAGCCCATTCTTGATTGTGTGTATGTGACCCATTCACCTTCCTGTACAACCATTTACAATTGGTTTGCAGAGTTTTGCCGTGGCCGCACGTCGGTTTTTGATGAGCCGCGACCAGGTGGCCCAAAAACGGTTACCACAGAGGAAATCGTGGACAAAATCCATGTTCTCGTATTGGCGGACCGCCGAGTGAAAATTTGCGAGTTGGCTTATTGGGTCTATAACCTAATTCGTGCGGTTTGCTAAGAGATGGCGTAACTTTTATTATTCCATTTTTATTATTGCATTGGAACATGCGTTGGAAAGCTACTGTCATTGTACGTCATTTCAGTATATGTCATTCATTTGAAGCGTAAACAACAATAATTTTTTTTCACTCAAATATGTCGAACTTTGTGCCTGAAAAAATGTTTTTGCGGGGAGTTCTTCTTCATTACTTTAATATGAAGAAAACTGCCGCCGAAAGTCATCGTATTTTGGTGGAAGTTTATGGTGAACATGCGCTAGCTGAGCGAAATTGCCAAAAGTGGTTTGAACGATTTAAAAGTGGTGACTTTGGCTTGAAAGACGATGAACGTCCTGGACAGCCAAAAAATTTGAAGATGAAGAACTGGAAGCATTACTCTATGAAGATCGCAGAACCGTTCGGTGTCACTCAAGCAGCCATTTCAAAACGTTTAAAAGCAGCTGGATATATTCAAAAGCAAGGAAATTCTGTTCCACATGAACTCAAGCCGAGAGACGTCGAAAGGCGGTTTTGCATGTCCGAAGTGCTGCTGGAACGCCACAAAAGGATTGTTACTGGTGATGAAAAATGGATCCATTACGACAACCCCAAGCGCAAAAAATCATATGTGAAACTCGCTGAAATACGGTTCACATCAGAGCAGAATATTAAAAATTGGCTTGATTCATTCTTGGCTGCCAAACCGGCGCAGTTCCTTTGAGATGGGATCCACAAATTACCAGAAAGATGGGAAAAAGTCATAGCTTCAGATGGACAATACTTTGAATAATACTATTGTAGATGTTTCTATTAAATAAACTTTCAAATTTTGAAAAAAAACCGTGCGAATTAAGTTATATATCAGATATAGGAGATGCAGATAACAGGCATCTCAACTGAACGCGTTGGCCATATCCTGCACAAGATGTCCGCGCGATGAGTGCCGCGTTTGCTTACACCGGAGAACAAGCATAATCGTGAGACCACTTCAAAGACGTGGTGCTTGGCGCTGTTTAATCGAAATTCGGAGGAGTTTCTGCGTCGTTTCGTGACCGTCGGTGAGACATGGATTCATTGGCTCAGTAACGCCACCTATCTTCCAACACGGGTACTTATAAAACAGCCCTCGTATGCAGGCGAAGCAAAATCGCGTAGTCGAAGAAAATTTTTAGGGAAATACTTTTGGGTGTTTCACCGGGGAGATTGTTTAGGTTTTTGCCATTTGAAGACAAATTTAACTGGTTCCACAGGAATCGCGACAGTCCTGGTGTCTGTGTGATGACATATCCACCATACCCCTGTTTAACCTAACCTAACCCAGTGTTTTATAGTTGATCTGTTTCCTGTGATGCCGAATATTTTACAGAGTTGCATGCTACGAGTATACCATATGTTCTTGAAGTCGATAAATGGGTGATTTCGAATTGAAATTCTCCAAGACCCACGTGAGTCTGAAAAATCGATCTACAGTTGATTTGGCATGTGATAGACTGTTCGATAGAGATACTTTCAAGCCACCTGTCGAATTAAAATAGCATTTTTGTTTAGCATATTTTGTCAAATCATCTTGGAAGGAGACTCATGCCTCAACAACTCTTGCGTGTTGGGAAAATTGAGGCCTTTGTACTGTGCGCATCCAGGAAAATTGATTTTAACAAAATGTGGGTTCAAAAGGAGAGCTATCCTGGATCAAATTTTCCAATTTAATCCGTCGATTATTTAGCGTCACAATTTTGCAAAAAGCTGATTTCGTGGAAAGGAGCTGAGGCTTCCCACATAATACGATTTGATACGACAGTTTTTGTTTGTTTTTTGTTTTTAAAGCATTGGGTGATCGGGATAAGTTAACAACTATTGTCAAGTGAAGACTGTTATCCACGATGTGCAGCTCAATTTGCTTTAAAAAATAGTCAAATGTTTGACTAACAGGATGGTCTTTGAAAAACACAATCGAGGTGGTCAGACCATAGGTTCTTGGTGTGGCATAAACCACATAATTGTCTAGGATTGATTTTTCTGTCGTTTTTACCTAGCCCAAAAACAATGTTTTTGGTATAATAGTGAACAAATTTTTTAATTGCTCGAGGAGACCTGCGTTCCTTAGATTCTATAGGCTTCGCCAGGAAGACAATCAAGCTCATCCTTGATTGGCTTTTCGGTATTGTTCTTTTATAATAGCTCGAAACGACTGAGATATATTGTTCTGAGTTGGTTGTGGGCCGTATCTCTTTCTTAGCGTTTTCACGTGGGTTTACTTATGATTTTTTGTGCCTCTACTCGTAAATAGTAAAACTCGAATTTTCCCTGAAAGAATACACCGAATCAAATCTCTTGCCTCATAAATTTCGAAGTAAAAGCACATTTTTGCAAATAAGATATTGAAAATGTGAAAGCCATAATTGCTCATCCAGAATACCTTTCGTGTTGAAAATATATCCACACAAATTCTCCGTCCGTCTACCTACGTGTGGCTGGAAAGCAGAAAAATATTTCCCTCCATCTTTTACAAATCCTGCTCTCCTTTTTTTTTCATGTTTTTTCTGTGTTCATTTTTTTGTGATTTTTTTTTTCTGCTACTGAACCCAAAGCCCTGACGAACAATCATCGGGCATGAAGAAGTAAAAGTTCAGAAGCAAGCAAAAGTTGAGCAACTTAGTTAACAGGGTGTTCGGGTTTGAGGTTTGAGGGTGGCCAAAATGAGAGGCTTGGGCGCCATTGCCAAACCAGCCTTGATAACGTGCCCTCCGCTGCTGGCAAACGACACTCAGCACACAGTATTCGTATACAGTAGAGTAGAGTAGAAAGGGATCATCATACGAAATGAACGTGCAGTACTGCCGGCACTTTAAGCGTACTCGTCGTATTTTCGGTCTTGGTCCAATTGGAGAGGGGGGGGATGATAGGGGTGTTGATGGAAATTCAGTGTGCCAGAAGCGAGGGCAACCATTAAACAAATCTCATGCACAGTTCACTTCACAGTCTGGCAAAATCCGTCGCTGACAAATTATTAAGACTGAAGAGGATGAGAGATGAAAACGATTCGGAACTTCTATGCGGGAGTGGGTTGGATTGAGTTAGGTTGGGTTGGGTAGTTATAGGACGCGCGTACGAATACATATCATCATCATCACCATCGGAATCGTCGGAGTAGTCCTTCTCATCCTTGTCATCGTCGTTGTCGTCGTCGTCGTCGTCCTCGTTGTTGAGGACATACATACTCATTGAAGTAAAAGTCGGCAGAGACTGAGTTGGAATCATTGGAATCGTTGGTAGCCTTGTGAATTGTCGTTGTCGTCGGTATCCATTGTCGTTCTGGGACGATATCGTCATCGTCATCCTCGTTACCATTTTAATGCTGGCACCATCCATCCATCCCGCAGTGTAGCATTTACAGTGTGTGGAAGAAGTTTGATTAAGGATAATTGAATGTCTTACGGAATGAGATAGGAAGGCACGAACTTGGGTAAGATATAATCATCAAAAGGATTTGGCGTTTCGAAGATTTTAGATTGGAATACTGTCAAAACCGTTCAAAAAGGAAATGGAAGAAGTCAGTCCGCTTCTTTTTTTTTTGGTCAGTATTCTGTCATTCTTATTGGAAAAAAAGAAAGAAAAAAACTATTAAGCGCCTTAGGACATTGTCATGGAAGTTTCTAATGAAAAGTTTTAATGCTTTTGTTAAGCGAGAAAATGAGAAAATACAAATTTAGAACTTGCAACTGGAACTTTTAGGTCGGAAAGTTGAGATCCTATTGTTTCGAAACTGATAAAAAGAATTACTGTAACTTCTTCGTGATTAATTGTATCTTTCATGCTTCAAGAAATACAATTTAGATATCTTTGGACGGTAAAAATTGTAATTTCCCCTTTGGCCAAGATCAAAATCTTCAACTAGTCTTGAGACGAATCCATTCATATATTTACTTTTCAAGATCTGCTAAGGCAAACCAAAAACGAACATCAGTTTGCGCCGTAGGCAGAAGCTCATTGTAAAAGAATATCAGGCTTATCATATTCCAAATTCAACCCATATACCTTCTTGGTTAAGGATTGTACGCACTTGGGCAAAGCACTCTTTGTCACTTGGCTTGACTTACAAGGTAGCCCAAATTTGGAATACCACTGCAAACATCTTTCCTAACTATCAAACTGCTGTAATGGTATCATGCTCGGCCGCTGCGCAACTACGAGCAACTAGGATCACTAAGTGAACCCATTCAACAGAAGTAAGCAACTATAGCGTTCATTGTCAAGGAACATGTAGAACCAAACTACATCACCCTTTGATAGCAGAAGTCAACCTAAGGACACCCTAGAGTGCCGACAACTCGATTCGGAACCGAACAACACAGTGGCCCATACGAATAATCCCTATGAGTTCGTTGGGACTAGAGCTGATGTCCACCACGAGATCAAGAGGCTGCCGAACATAGGAGACGTTTCCTACGTGGATATAATATGGGAGGTTCCGGTACAAGCTGGGAGGGAGATAAGAGTGCAATTAAAACACATAGTACCACAGGTGGATGTGAGCATAAGACGACGAGAGAAAGTCGACAGTTACTTACAACTATCGAAAAATTATAATGAGCGATAAGATTGTTAGGTACTGGTCATGCGGCCCGCAGACCGGATACTGGGTAATATGTAGTGTGGGGAAGAAGAAGTCCCCAATAAGATGTTTCAAATGCCAGCAATTTGGCCATACTTCGAAGGGTTGCAATGGTACTAGTAGAGGTTGTAGAGACATACATCCAATGAATCCAAATCGTTTGCTAAGCTCACAAAGAAGCAGCAGATCCACAGCATGTCGAATACTGCTTAGACATAATCAAGTGGCAGCGCGAATACGAATTCTATAACTGAACTTCAAGCGCTGCCATTGGAGGCTTATTCTCCTACAATCTACAAATGAATACAAGCCAGGAGAAGTTCCTACCGTGTTAATGGTGGAACTAAATTCGATACTAACACTACGAGGAGTTCTGGAATGTGTTAAATAAAGCAATCAAGATAAGTAAATGTCCTTACTTTCTTCGATTATGCGACGAGACAGAAAATAAACCTGGAGGCAGTGGCCATAAAAAGCTTGAATCCTTTTGGATGGATAATACCGAAATACCAGCTGTAGTTGCTAAGTGTCAAATTAAGCACACTGTACTTGTAGCAACCAGTTCGAATCAGCCTCCCGGGAAAGCACTGCGATGACAGTGAGAAGGCTACCATACGACATTGGCATGACTTTGCAGACGATTCAGCAGACGAGGTGGAGGCGCCTGGGTAACTCAATGATTGACGTTATCCATAATTGACTGAAGTCTGGTACATTCAACCTAGTAGACCATAAAACGGAAATGATGCTAACAAATTGGAACTCGGTACAAATACCTCATGCTGTTGACAACGCCATATGGGCATATTGTATCCTTTGAAAATAAAATACAATAAATAAAAATTAAAGGCGGCTGAGTCAAATGAATTATCTCGGAGTAATCGTCGACTCTCAGCTTTCACTTAAACCACATCTTAAGCACGCTTATGTGAAAGCCCGCAAGGTGTTAGCATGCGTAATGCCCAACAAGAATCCAAAGATGGCACGCAGGATGCTTCCCAGTAACGTCGTTCGAAGTATGGAGTGACAATTTGAGCCGCTACAATCAAGACGACATCTTGCTGTTACGATTTGGAAGCAGAATACTTGTTCTGTAGACGCCAGCTTGATTCAAATCTACATTCTTGTATCAGAGACGGTGTCCATAATTAACCGAACAAACGCTAAAACCAATTACCTAGCCAAGAGGAACTGACTAGGGAAAACATATGCAGAAGTCTCAGCACTTATATCCACTTATCTCTAAACTTAACTGACCGCTACCATAAAAAGCACGGGTTCGTTTGTTTGACTCAGAAGTACCTAGGAGACCATTACAATAGGTACTGCACGGGTGACACAATGGCGTAACCCACTCCCTATTCGAGAATTTCTAATCGATTAGAAAGGTTTTTAGTACAAGTACCATAGCATTTAGAGGAGCAAGCTCCACGACAATGGGCAAGTCCAATACATCTGAACTGTGGAGTTAAAAAAACCCAATGTTCTGGCTCATAAAGTTTTAGATTATATTTTACTTGCTCTTTTCGAAGACCTAAAATCAGCTAGGATAGGACCACCGATAGGTTTAAATTTTGGTACACTGGAAAAGAGCAGTGATGTCTACATCGGCTAAGGGTTTTGGTTGGGGAAAATAGTACATTTCGTGTTAATGCCGTACCTTTTGTTCCGAAATCATTTTAATTAAACCATACGATTGCGAAGCTTCTTGCTGGAATTCAGTTGTGCATCTAGGAGAGTTGTGCGGTACAGATAAATCGGTCGGTATCCCTAAGTCGGACATCGCTTAACACAGCTCACTGCAGAGAATGATGCCGTATGCGGCCTTGAAATCGATGAAGGAATAGTGAGTCGGCCCTATTAAATTTTTGTGAATTCAGCAAATTATTTTCTTCACCTGACGGTAAGACGTCTAAGTCGGAAATGCACTTAACTTTGAGGTCCCCCAATCATTCAGGTTTTCAGAATATAAAAGAACATTAATTGCAATCCATGTATTGTTCGATATGAAGTTCCATCAGCAAGGCACTCCCATCGTCTATGCAATATTCTTTCGGACCGGCAGCGGAATTTGTGCCGTCCCCAGTATCCTAAGCATCAACTGAGGTTATACTACTAAGATCCTTCGTCATCTATCATATACAGCCCCCAGTGTGGGCCTTGTATTTTTCTTATATTTTGCAGTAAAACTTCTGAACAACTCCTCTTTTTCCTCATGGTCTTTATTTTTTTTCGTTCTTCCTTAACTCTTAAGGCTCTCGTTCTTCTTCTTAGACGAATTATTTCGCTACATGTAATCCTCATCATCCAGGTGTTCGGGTAAAAACCAAAACATTAAATGCAGCATTTATGACTAATTCTTGGGATCAATGCCATTGACGTTAGTTCTAGCTAGTGGTGAGGGATTCGCGATTGACAAAGATTCAATATTACCCACTATTGTGACGTGTAAGATATCTGAAGACGTACCTTGGCTATAAGTAGGACATCTTTTATACTGTAGGTATCCTTTGCGCTGATTGGAAGACTCGTACGCGTATGAAACATTTTTTGGCCTTTTACTGTTTATTTCACTTTGAAATAATCGCCGTTGCAACGGTCGACCAATTTTGAAGCAACGGGTACGACAGCATTCTTGTCCAAAAAGAGAGTATGAAGTCCCACAAACAGTTGTTGGAGTTAGAATCACCTAAAACAGAAGCTCATACATAGAACATTTTTTGTATTCATTCCTTGTAATCATCATCTTCTTCCTCTATGGAGCCGTGAGTGCGAATTTCGTTTTGACGCGCATTGTCTTCTAACGAAATAAATGTTACAACAAAGATGCACCCATTTACTCTGAAGAAATCAGTGCAGTATACGAGTACGTCGCAGTATTTTACAGTCCTCTTATGCCACCACACTTCCTGAATGGCGGAGATATACATACATGTGTATGCTTCATATCAGTCTAGGGGCTCCACTTGCTGTTCGGCCGTACAAGAGCTATTCAGGGTACAAACATTCCATGCGCAGATCTAAGCGTTGTTGTCCTGTAGTCAGGGAGTTAAAACCTTCGACCTGATAACCAAGCATATTCTGTGGCGTCTTGAACCAAAAACCCCGTATATATCAGCAAATTAGTAACCCACTTCGGGGATGTAATAGATGCAGTAAGCTCTGATTCTATTGCGTAAACTCATTCGGTGTACTATGTCCTCCTTCTCAGGGCTAGTCATATCCGACAGAGTATATATTGTAGCCATTTCCTCGTCGTTCAATTCTAGCGCTCATAAATTTAGTAAGACAAGTCCGGTTGGATAGGACCCATAGCCGCTGGCTACCGCATAAAGATAAAATAAGCGCAATTGTCGTGTAGCCATAGCTATGGCACTGAGTATGGCCAGGTTGACCTCGGGTTCGGTTGACTACGTCCAGTCTTTCCTAAACATAATAGAGAGTTCTCATGCATCTGAAACTTTGATTTTTCTCAAAACCATTTAAGTGTGACATATCGTCTGTAAATCCGTCTTCGTCGTAGTAGTCTTCTAGGCTATGCATTCTCGGAAACTTTCTTCTCAATGCCACTGTTTTACAAAGAGTATAGAATAAAATTAAGGTGCTACGCCATAAGGCACTCCTATCCATATCCGCACCCTGCCCGTCGGTAACTTTTCAGTTTTAGTTTCGAGGAACTTTGATCCTTTTCCATTCTCCCATCGTCTTCCCACATATACACACGGCTTATGGCACCGCCAAAATGTGGATTTAGCTGTGAGTGTTGTCAGTGCTTACTCCCGATATCAAAGCAGCGGGAAAAAATACAAAAAAAAAAAAAAAACAGCAACAACAAAGCAAAAAAAAAATGTAACATACAACAAAACAACCAAAAACTACAGCGGTGTTCATATAGCCAAACCCGCATTCGTTAGCTACTTGCCTCCAGTGCCACAGTGCCACAGACGTTACGACACGGCACCAAACGAGCTGTGTCATCCCACGCCGTATTTTCATCACAAAAACCACCCTCAAGCCCCACATAATCTGCCAACGACATTACCACTGCCAACAGTCGTTGTCGTTGCCGTTGTCGTCGTCGTCGTCGTCCTCGTTCTCATCCTCATCCATAGATGTGGCACTTTGGCCTGGCGACGATAGCAGCGGCAGTAGCAGCATCAACAGCAGCAAAAAAAAAAAAAGAAAAGAAAGAAAAACAAAAACACAAAATCCTCTACCACCCTTAGTTGAGGCTCCAACCAACACCCATCAACCCCAAGTCCATAGGAGTGCAAATGAGCACCCGTGGGTGAATGTTTGAAGCCATATATAATATACGAGGGAATCATTTAATGTCGACTGCTTTCCACCCATCGCTCTTACCATTCCTGGGATTTAGGTGGGCGGTCTGGCCTGATAGCGTCGTTGTTGCTGTTGGTATTGCTGTTGCTGTCGCCGTAACTATTGGTACTGCTGGTGTTGTTGGCGTTTGGCGGCATGTGCTGTTGCTGTTGCTGTTGCTGTTGCTGTTGCTGTATACTGGTAGCTGTTGCCTGAGTACTCGAATTCTGCCTACACTCCAGGACGACAGGCTAAGTTAAACGAGCGGGAGGAGGGTTTTTTGATCCGTTCATCCATCCACATGGCATTCCATGTTGACATGTATGCACATACAATTATAATACCCCAGTGTGGGTGTACGACGCGGTACGACCCGGCGACCCCGGGTGTTTATGGCGTTGCCGGTGCTCAATCATGCCTGGAAGCAGTCGGTTGATGGTTGAAAACACCTTCACCCGGTTTGTTTTCAGATTTCATAGTGCGGAAAAATACCTCCGCGACTTTTAGCATAATGTAATCTCTTTTTTTTTCTCCTTCTTTTTTTTGCTGTTGTTGTTGTTGTTGTTGTTTTGTCAGAAGCTTTGACACTCCTGCTTCTCATACATTGCAAAGTACACGAGTATACCATGCCTCCTGGCTACAGAACGTAGTCATCGTCGTCGTCCTTTGGTGGGAATTTGTTAGTTAAGTATGTGTCTTAGTGGGTTGCTCGGTTGCTCGGTTGTTTGGGGGTGGAGATCTGTGTGAGTGTTTTTTGTTGGGGACTGACTTGGTGGAAAAGAAACTTCAAAGTGGTGGGTGCGATATCCTTACCCAATGTTTTGAACACACCAAGCGAGCTTGTCATCATCGTTTGGAAGGAGGATGAAGATGGCAATAGCTGTGGCACCGACAACACCTTCAACGACAAACAAATGACAATGACAACGATGACGATGACGATGACGATGACTAGAGCGTGGAGGACGATTTGGAGGAGCTGACGGTGGCAGGTAGGGTTGAATTATCAAGGAGTCGTCTCTTTTGTTGTTGAGGTGTTTCTCATTGTTTTTTTGTTGTTGATTTACATTTTTTTTTTTTTTTTTTTTGTCCTTAACGCTCGACTTTTCAACTGGCTGAGTGGGCGGTGAAAGGTGTTGTCATTGGAATTGTTTCAGACTGATAGGGGTTGAGAAACATTGAAGTGTGTGCGGTTTTATCCGGAAACCCACA
The DNA here is from genome assembly GCA_963966105.1 of Volucella zonaria. Lineage (NCBI taxonomy): Eukaryota > Metazoa > Arthropoda > Insecta > Diptera > Syrphidae > Volucella > Volucella zonaria. Next base: position 139,103,441 of record OZ014533.1, on the reverse strand, counting down.
TGAAAATACTTGAAAGTCAACAAAATTGTACGCCTTTTGACGGTCGGATGAGATGGCTGCTTTTGAAGGAAGCAATTCACGTGATAACGGCAATTTTATGCGTCCGGAGGGAGGTTTATACACATACAAGGATTTCACTAAACTACGAGTAGATTCCAATTCATATGAAAAGATGGATATGGAAATTCAAACTGTGAAAAGAATACCTTTTACCATAAACTCTGTTAAAGCTCAATCTTTAGAAGTGCTGTGGAGTTGATGAAAGCCGTAATTGAGCACACAACTAACGTCATTCGCAATTGCTCCTCTGGCGGCAAACTCTAAGATTGTGAGATAGGAATCCAAAAGAGAAGCTTACAAAAGACGCATACAGAAATAGATATCTCCGAAAGACCGAGAAAATTCTAGTAAAATAATGTAGTTCTCAGAAGATATTCAATAGACGTAATGCTGAAGGAGGAATAGAATAAGATCCACTTGGAGTCAATGAAAACCTCTTCTCTCAATAAAGTTTAACTCAGCTGTGTATGAAGAGGACACAGACATAATTGTAGCATTTGAGGTTGCATTATTCTGTGAAGTTGCACCATCAATTTAATCTACTAAAAATGACTATCAACTGCATATGAATATGCGTTCGTCCTGTCACACTGTCTTCCATCTTAACATACTGTCGGCTGAGCTACAATTGTCTTCGAATCACAACAGCATTCATTGTCAAAACGAATTTGTATGAATTTGCACAAGATTTCGGAAAGGATATGTGCCCCTTTGTTACATTTGCATGCAATAAACTTATGCTGTAGGAAATAGTGCTTGGCTTTGGTGTAGATATTGAGGACACTACTTACGGATGGAATTGTTAATGTGCCGCCAAAGTTTCGGCCGGTGTGAAAATATGAGCCATTATAAAGGGTGACCAGATAGCAATGATAGTTTTTCTAATTATTATGTTTCAGGAGCTGACGTCCAGCTGTCAAAATATGCTATTTCACCATGCATCGTTTTAAGCTTGCCGAAGGGGCGGAAATTATTAAAAAATATTATCAAAATTCCGGATCAGTTGTAAATACGCAACGTGAATTTCGTCGTAAGGTCGGTCGTCATCATGGCTTCAGTGTGCAGGGAATACGTCGCACCGTGGAAAGATTTGAGCGTGAGTACACTCTTTTGGATCTTAAGCCACCAACCAGACAGAGATTGGGCATTGCCAGAGAGTCAACCAGGCTTATTTTGCGGTTGGATTTGTGCTGCCGTAAGAATTGAAGCCAGATGACCATAGACAACGCTGTGAGTTCGATAATTGGGCGCAGGAAATGTTGGTCGGAGATCAGGATTTTGGCCAAAAATTCATCTTCTCGGACGAGGCCCATTTTTGTCTCAGCTATGTCAACAAACAAAATTGTCGTTATTGGAGCGAACATAATCCGCAAGTGTTCGGCCAAGCATCAGTCCCTCCACAAAGATTGATTGTTATTTCTTTCGAAATGAGGAAGGGGACACCGTTACCATAAATGGTCTCAAGTATAGAGTAATGTTAACCCACTTTCTATGGTCAGAGCTCAACAACATCGGTATATCCGAGCTGTGGTTCCAAGAAAACGGCGTTACATGCCATACAAGCGACGCAACGCTCGAAGTTGTGAAGGAGAAATTTGGCGACTGGGTCACCTCACGGCGAGAGTTTATCAATTGCCTGCCACGATAATGCTGTTTGATACCAGTCGATTATTTTCTCTTGGGCTATGTAAAGTCGTTAGTCTACACTAACAAGCCAACCACTTTGGACGAGCTCGAGGCCAACATTCGGCGCGCTATTGCCGGAATAACGCCGCAGACATTGGATCGAGTCAACCAAAATTTAACCGACCGCTTGAAGCACTGCCAGCGAAGCCAAGGCGGCCATTTGAATGATGTGCTATTCCACACATAATGGCACGAACGTAGCTTCAAAATAAAGCCAGAATCAATTTAGTATTTCACATCGTTGTTGTTTTATTTAAATTTTTTTATCTGGTCATCCTATATTTCAGCAAAGACTTACTTATTTAGATGGCGCTACAGTTCGGGGCGGAACAAAGCCTCAGCTTTTGCTAGCTGCCCCTAGTTGGGCACATGAAGTTAGCTGAGTTCCACTTCCACTTGTATGCGGCACGTAAGATGAGGTCATCCTGTACTGTGTTGACCTTCTCATTTGGAGTTGAAAAATTTACAGGCCGGGACGCTGGTGTTGGCTATTGAAATATCTCTTCCCTTCTCCAAAAATTACTCGAAGGACTTTTCTCCCGAAGCGTGCGAGAGCATTTTCATCTGCTTTCCTCAGTGTCTAAGCTTCTGCGGCGTAGAGCTGGATAAGGATGATCAGTGTCTTGCATAATGTTTTTTGTGTTGCTCGAGAGAGGATTTTACTACTCAATAGTCTTTTAAGCTCAAAGAAGCAGCGATTAGTGAGAGTTATTCTTCGCGCTTGTGTCGTTGTCGGAGTTGAAAGCAGAGACAAGGTAGATAAAGTCTCTTACAACCTCAAAGTTGCAGCTGCAAAACTGTTGCAGTTTTGTGATTACCAACCTTGATGGAGCAGCGTGCTTTTTCCATCGTCATCCAGCTTATTAGAATGAGCTTGGCAGGGTTGTCAAAACTAGACAACATGGCTCTGTATACTTCGTCTTTGTTTTATGCGGATTTCACATCGATGGAGAAGTTGCGTGTATCAATTTTGAATTCTTGGCTTTTTTTGCCAAAATCCGCCGTAATATAAAAACTTGATCTGTTGTGGACTTTCCTGGCCTAAAACCATACTGATAAATATTGGTCAAAGAATTGGCGAAGGGTCTGCGATGCTGAAGAGACTTATTCCCCTGTATTTGCCAGTCCAGGGTATTGGCCTTCTTTAGGATCTGACAAACAATGCTGGGGTTCTATTCGTTGGAGCATATTTCCGTCGACGCAGATTTTTGAGGTGAGTTAATATACGAGTATGCTTCGTATGCAATAATCTCCTGCTGATTTAAACAGTTCAGCAGTTAAGCCATCGGTTCCAGAGGCTTTGCAGGACTTAAGCTGGGAAATGGCTTCCTGACTTCATTTTTGTCGGGTGGACGGAAATGCTGTCTGTGTTCGTCCAGGTTGAATGTTTCATTCTCTGCTTGACGGTGAAATATTTTTTGTCATCGTCATTTCTTTTTTTTCCTTGTTATCCGCCCATAAAGCTCACGAACGCCTCTTGTTTTTTCTGCAGAGCCACTCTGTACGTTCGCTTTTATTTTGCCTATCAGCATTTATCATCGAACCAGAAGTTCCTTTGTTGAAGCGGGTTGATACCTAGTACATAAAAGCTGCTGGCCCCTCGATTAGCTTTTTCACAGTGATGGCAATGATCTTCTATATTCGATGCTGGCGGCATCGTGCTCCTCGGGACGTTAAGGGAGACTCGATCGGAAAAACCCTTGACGATCGATTGCGATTATAGCCATCGCTGGCTTTGGGCTGCTACAGATATATCGCATATCTTAGCTACAACAAGATAATGTTAGCTACTCAGATCCAAAAAGTGCATTGCGTCGATCACAGTATGATCAATATAGTTGGCCGTCTCTTAATTAGAAACCAATATCGTTGACCCTAACAAATGCTTAAAAATCTACTAAGTCTACAGAATCCTTTCAATCAGTCCTGAATGGTCATAACCCATTTATCGAAACATATAATGTTCAATAGATCATTTAATCACGTATACGCCTTCGTGTCATGTACCAAGATAGGATGCACTATCTCTTCCGTATGGGAAATATTTGTAAATTCACTCCTCTCCATTTGCGAATACTCCTGCTTCTTGCTGCACTAAATCTTTAATTAATTACAATCCTCACAACCGATTAACGTATACACGCGCATTATCACAAGTACAACACAAAATTTCTCATTTGCCAGGCTAAAGGGTAATAATGGAATTAATTTGGCCACGTCAGTGCCTACGCCAGTGAAATAACCCAGTGGCTGCCGTAAAAGCAAATATAATCTCCTTCATCTCGGCTCTCTAATTAGCTGCATACATTCCAGACCCAACAGGGCTTTAAAGATTGCGTTGAGTATCTTAAATATTTTTTTTTGTTTTTTTTTGTTTTTTTTTTTTGTTTCAGCTTAAAAAGCTTTTTGCATCGAAGATACAAAACCCTTTTGATAGCTCCATGGTCCTTTTACTGCATGCTTCCCTGGCCACAGCACATCATCGTTGTACGTTATATGATTTACACTCCTCATAAACCACAGAGTACTTAGTTTCAAATGCCCATCAGCCAAATGTGCACTGCCACTTTTGGAAGTAAAAGCAACCCTTTTGCCGCATCTCCCATCATATTATATGAGTAGGACTGAACCGACCCAGCCTTAAATAAGCTCCTTTCGTCTACCCAGGGAGTGAATATGGGCACATGAGGTTCACGGTACTTTGCTTGCCAAAATGGATTTGCATTTTCATTCCCATACACGAGTAAATACAAGTCTGTAGGTATATTCGTATGTACGTGCTCGTAGAAGTCAAGTACTGAGAATATTTATGGAGTAGAGTAAAGTGTAAAGGATTCGATGGATATTTGACAGGAATCAAAAAAAAAAAAAAAAAAAAAAAAAAAAAAAAAAAAAAAAAAAAAGCACACTCACACATGTGTGAACAACTTGATAAGTATCCGAAAAGAGTGTAGAAAATTTTAAACCGAAATTGGAAACGTACTTTAGACAACCCTAGGCAATATCTGAGAACTCAGAATGAGCATAGTTGAAATTGTTGTTAGTTTTAGAGTTCGAGCAAACACTCAACAATATTTTCGTTTTGGCCTCATTTTCGACCAGCATCGAATAGCAAATTGGAATAGTAATTAAATTACCCAACATGTGTGAGCCTTTTGCAACACCTGGATTGAACAAGGAGCTGAATAGAGACGAGAGTTGCAATCTTACTTCTTACTTTACTAACGTGCACATAAGTATATACATACGTTCTAGGTTAGGTTAGGTAAAATGACTAAAATATCACAAAATTGATATTTGACACTTCTTTCGAGACCTGGTTTGCACTGGTCTTGTCTAACCAGGCTTGACTTGCCAAACTATAAACTATAAGGCAAAACTCCAATGTCCTGTCGGAAATGGCTGATGCTTGGAAGGAGGATGTATGCTGGATGAATTTGCGTGACTTTATCAATTGTGGCGTCAACAGTGAGCATGGCTATGAGGTACTTTAATGCATTTGGACCTGCGGTTCATAAGAATTTTCGATTACTTGTAAGGATCCTGAAGTAGATATTGTGGCGGGTGAATCCTTTAGCCCAAGGGATCCCAAAGGGGGTTGTGGATCATTTTGTGGGGAAGCTACCCGGCCATGGGTAACTGATGACGACCCTTGTTACAATCCGCAACATTAGTCAAAATAGAGGCACTCCTCCAGTGTTATAGATGATCAAACATCTCAGAATCAGACCACAGCCTAGTTTCAGCCACGACATACAAATGTCTCAGTGACAGCAGATAAATATCGGCTGCAATCCCAAAAATCCACAGAAGCCTTTAGTAATAGCATACACCTCAATTTATTGTCGAGGCCTTCACAAACTGTATTAAGTGCGAAGAGTCAGTGACGTCAATGTCAAGAAGCCAGCAAAAATGCTGAAACTGGTGTGCTGAGTTTCACCAGACCAACCGCACGGAACCTCAGATTTGATGTAGTGTGCAGGAATGCATATGTAACAATATAACTCTTCTATGGAGCAGCGCGGCGCTGCAAATAAGAACGAAAGTCGCTGGAACGATTGAGTAAGTGGATAGAAACAACGTTGGGAAGTCTTACCAAAAAACAAACAGAACTTATAATCAGCGCGCGCTCAAGGGGTTTTTGTACCCATAAAATGTTTGTACACACCGCGGGCGAAGGAAATTTAGGGAAGAAGAATGTACCGATGTACATTGTTCTTAAATGTTTGTAAATTATAACGACCAGGAAACACAGATATCGGCAGAGCATTCCATAAGCGAGTTATACGGCTTAGGAAAGAATCACGATATTTTAGAGTACGCCCGAAAATGGGCTTGAGGGTATACTGATGAGCATTCATAGCGAAACGGGTGTTACGGTTGAAAGTTTGAATAGGCGGAATGCTACTGGTAATTTCAATGGAGCACTGGTGGTGGAAATATCGATAAAACAAAGTGAGACAGGAGACATTACGTCGGTGTTCGAGGGTGTCAATTGATTAACTGATATTAGTATCACCAATGTGTTTTATCGCACGGTTTTGAATCTTATCTAGCAGGTGCAGAGATGTTTTAGGAGTACCTGACCAGATGTGGGCATTGTACTCCAATTTTGGGCGGATATATTGTGGCCAGATCAGAGGGGGTAAAATATTTCTTACATCGCTTGAGGAAATTTAGACATTTCGCAACATTTTTGACGACATCGAATATGTGGTCATTCCAACGTAAGTTGTCACTGACACACATACCGAGAATGGAAAGTTTATTGGTTTCGACGATGCAATTGCCATTCATGGGTAATGGCTGGGTATTTGAATTTCGCTTTAATGACAGCAGACAACATTGAGTTTTGGAAGTATTAAATTCCACTCTGTTGATAGTTTCCCAATTGATTATGCTGTTAATATCGGAATTTAATGAGCTTAATATACGCTGCCGTTCCCTTTTCTACAGCCGAAGAGGTGGGACGAGAGTCCCGGAACGAGTACTGCCATCAGCAAAGGAATATATTGGATTAGAAGTAGCAGACCAGAAATCGTTAATGAAAATTAAAAAGAGTGTCGGAGACAGAACGGAGCCCTGGGGCACACGAGCATTTATTTTGTGGTTCCGAAAGGTGATTTCTAATCCATTGAAGAAGAGAGTCATCGACCCTAAAAGCACGCATTTTCGACAAAAGATGCCAAACTCTGTCAAATGCCTTAGAAATATCAAGTACAACTATCCTGCTTTCACCAAATTGATGTACGCTTTGGTTTCACTTTTCGGTGAGACATGCCATCAAATCACCAGTGGACCTGTTGCTACGAAAACCGTACTGCCGGTCATTAAGAAGTTTTCGTGTTTCGAGATATTTCATAAGCTGAAGGTTTGTCAGCGTTTCCATGACTTTGGAAATATGGGACGTAAGTGCGGTGGATTTGTAGGAGGAGAGGGAAGAAGATTCGCCTTTTTTAGGGACGGGCTGGACAAATGCTCTTTTCCATCTGCTCGGAAAGAGTCCTAAAGAGTAGGATTGATCGAAGAACACCTTTTCAGAAGAAGGGGAGATATACCAACTGGACCAGCGGATTTGTGGATGTTAAGATCTTTAAGTACTCTTGCTACTACATGAGTGCGAAAGTGGATTCGTCCCATTGAAGATTCAACGCGCTCAAGTGTAGGCGGGGACAAAGCACAATCTGGGAGTTTTGAGCTAGTCGCAAAGTATACAGCAAGCAGATTGGCCTTGTCCAAAGAGCTGACAGCTGGAATGTCATTGTAAATGAGCGATGGGATGGAGGATGAGGCAGAATTTTCAATATTTTTGACGAACGACCAACAATTTTTACTGCCTTTGCGACATTGCAGTATTTTTTGCTTCAGTTTTTGGTCGTATTGGAATTTCACACGCTTGAGAAACACGTTGCAGTCATTTCTGGCTCGTTTAAACTTATCAAGCCAACAAGATCCGAGCAGAAACCCGGCGAAGTCAGAAAGAAAATAAAAGAGAAGAGCTACAGACAAACCTAAGGAGATGGAAAAATCATTTCTGTAGACTGTTAAAAAGCGGATACGAGCATTGTCAGGCAGAGCGCAGCACTCAAAGCTGGGAGATGAAAGTAAAAAAAAACAACATGAAGGGAAATAAAGTGAACTATGGGGCTGACAGCCTTTTTTCCGAGCTATTTTAGGCAGTGGGAGATGACATTGAAGGGAGGATATACCAATTCATTTCGAAGATTTGATCTTCAAGAAACGAGACCGCCTGAGCTGTGCCAACTACAAAGCCATGAGTCTCTTTAACATCGCATACAAGACCCTGCTTGCCGTATTATGTGAACGTCTAAAACCATTCGTCGGCGATCTATTGTAAATGGCCTCCATTAGTGCTATTTTAGGTCGGGTATATCCACAAATGACCTAATATACACACATCTTTATCGATCTCAAGACCGCTGATGACAGAATCTATAGAGGCCAACTACATGTATAGAGCCATGTCTTGGCATACCTATGATAAGAAAGCTAAAACCAACATGAAGGAAGTGAGACTGATAGGTCTGTAACTCTTGGCGTGTAGTTACCTATTCTAATTTTCGGTATAAAGACTTTTCTTACTGTTCACCAGTGGTTTGATCTGTCTGCGAGTGTCAGGCTAGCCGTGAAAACTCTATTCAAAATGATGAGAATATGACCCATATCTTTTTGTAGCATAACTGAATACATGCCATCGGCATACATGCCATACAGAAACAAGCTCTCAGTATAGGTGCCATTACAACAGTTCTTCAGAGTGCTTAGAGGACTTTGACCACCCTGCTGTAGTTATGGGCATCATTTCTTCCCACCCAGTAGCTATTGGTTATTACTTAAGTGGAGATACGGCAATAAATGTGTAGATACGTCATATCTGACATCAGCATCGTAAAGTTTGAGGTTTTTAATGATACACGTGCTTTGATTTGAAAACCTCATCTCAACCAATAAATGGAAGTAAATCGTGAATAGTTTCGTGCGATGATTGTTTATGATTTTCGGACAACAGTGATGGTGATGAAGCGCCATCCCGGGCCACCGTGTTTCTCTCATCACACGGTATGGGGCAGTACCGACATCAACAATAACCTCATTCTTTGCAACATTGGCATTGACCCCATTTTTATAACAAGAAACCGACAGGAAGGGCTAGATATCAATCCTGTCTTCGACAACATTACTTAAATGCTTACGATTGATCCAATTCAGCCTGAGTGATGATCCTCCCAGCCAACCAGCATTCCGGAATTATCCGAAAACTGATTGGCCAAAATACAAAGGAATACTGTCAGAAACGCTATCCTCTGAACTCTCAAGTCCCCCGAGTGACATCAACGAGTTTGACTAGGAATTCACCCTGGCTCTCAATCAGGCTATGGCCGCTTCCTACCCTCTTTTTTTTTTTTTTTTTTTTAAAAAGAACTTAACACTCAAGAGGGTATTACTACTCTTAAAATGCCGGAGCACGTGTTAAGTTTTTCGGAAAATTGGATAGAGAGAGAGAGAACGATGTTTGGGCTCATTGGTTATTTCGCTCCATGGGTGGCATCCAACATTTAATGGAGAGACTAAATTATGAGTGTAAATTGACTTGATGTTGTATTTGGCAACCATTCATCTCACGAGATTTTATTTACCTGAAAAAAAGTCTTTCGGTCACGGCTGGTATTGAACCCCGAACCGTCCGATTGGGAAGCCAACACACTACCACTTGAGCCACGGCCACCCTCTTATTCAACCTATAGGCTAGAAAAGCCGCACTGGTGGACATCAGCACTGGGACCGCTTAGAAACGTTTGGAGTAAACTTTTCAACCCAGCAAAAAGCACAAGAAAAGTGACTCACTGGGACTCATACAAATATATGCATAAAAAAAAGGCAAAGCAACAATCCTGGAGGTCAAAATAACAGAAACCTCTGAGGCATCGTGGCTAAGAAAAATCTTCTCTACAAATCCTATGATGTCTAGCTGTATGAAAAAAAGCCGATGGCTCTTGGACAACCTTAAGTGATGAATCACTCAGCCTGTAGCTCCCTATTCGCGGCGAGTGGCAACCAAAACAGGACAACTGCAACCGTGACTAAAATTCACTGTCTGATTACAAGAGACAAGCTGCTTTGTTTGCTGCAAAGCTTCAAACCATACAAGTCTGCTGGTCCGGACGGTATAATACCTGTCGAGCTACAAAGGTCCTCAGCTATTATCCTGCCCACGCTAGAGAATGTCATGAGGAGCTGTATAGAATTGATCCACATACCACTGTCATGGAGAGAAGTCAATGTAGTTTTCATTCCCAAAGCCGGAAAATGCTCTCATGTTGTCCCAAAGGACCTCAAACCTATAAGTCTATCATCTTTTCATCTGAAAAATCTATAACGAATGATTAATATCCATATACGATCTAAAATTGATCCACGACTTTTGTCGGCTCAACATGCTTACTGTAAAGGAAAGTCGGTGGAAACGGTTCTGCATTCACTATTGTGTACATTGTGTATTGTCGCCTTACTGGACATAGAGGGTGCCTTTAATAACATCAACACGACCTGGAACTTAGTGGTTAATGAACTGGTGATATACTTGGAAGCAGTGTGTGTCATCCATGCGGATGATGTTGCTTTAGCCATCTCAGGTCAGCATCTTAATACCATTAAAGAACTTCTTCAACTAAATCTTAACCGATTAACCCGTTAGGCAACTCCCTTTGGATTCGGAATAGAGCTCCATAAAACTGATCTAGTCCTCATTTCCAAGAAATATAAAATTCCCTCCCTCAATAAACGGTACCAGTTTAGTCTTTTCCGATACGGCAAAATATTTAGATCTCATTTTTGACAGGAAACGGAACTGGAAATCTAACCTTCAAGAAAGTGTCAAGAAAGCTACGGTAGCTTTATTTTCTTGCAAAAAAGGCATTGGGAACAAATGGGGCCTTCAATCTCGCATAAACCATTGGCTATACATCTCGGTCATAAGACCGATACTCACCTACAGGGTGATTGTCTGGTGAACGGCCGGCAATCAACTGCAGCAAACTAAGCAGAGTCCAAAGAACAGCATGTCTATGCATAAGCGGAGCCCTACGTTCTACCCCTCGATATCTTCGGCAGACAAGTATTGCCTTAACACCGAGTCTCCAGGAAACATCGATGGTGTTAAGAAAATTTTCATGAAATCAAAATGTCCAGTGGAGACGGGTAGTTTGCATATTTCAAGACATAAATGTCTGGTGTTTACTCAAGACATCTCTGTAGACATCAACGTTGAAATTTTTTTGACAGCGCTTGTCAGTTTGACTTCGGAATGTGAAAAAAAAAAATAAATAAATAAACGAAGAAACAAAGATGACTGAGTAGCGTATGTCATAGAACGAAGTTCACACCTACTTAGCCAACTTACACTCGCAGAATGGAATGTCATGTAGTAATTTGCCCACCTACGACAAAAGAAAAAATGTTAGACAAAATGTCTCTCATGGAGACGCTAATACACTAGGAATTCTCCCAGCGGACATCGATTACACTATACCCGAACATTGGTTTCACAAAAACTTTCATGTAAGCTTCTCCTCTAGATCTTTTTGGGACAAAGATTCTTTCATGGATGACAAGTCAATCCACTCGTACATAGATGGACCTAAAACAGACAGCGGGGTTGGTAGCGGTGTTTTCTCAGATAAGCTAAATCTAAGCCTCTCCTCCCGTCTTCCAAATCACTGTAGCGTGTTCCAGACGGAGATTTTTGTGATTAAAGAAGCTCTGTCCTGGGTGAAGAAAAACGCGACATCTGTAAAGTATATCCCGTATCCAGTCGCTGGACTCAGTCTCATTAAATTCTAAAACTGCTCTTGAATGTGGATCAGAATTTATGGAGATGGCAGAGCAGTACAACCTTCACCTTTGTTGGCTGCCGGGCCACAGAGACAATCCAGGGAATAGTTGGGCTGATGTACTCACCAAAATTGGAACCACTCTACCTATTCTACAAGGGTAGCATTGGTATACCAATTGCACTGGTATACCAATTGCTACGTGCAAATTAATTGGATGCTAACATAAGAACAGACCTTGGGTGGACCGTTGGATCAACATGTCTAGCGGCCAAACAGATCTGGCCAAAGCTGGATCTGAATCGCTCTAAGAGCCAAATACTTCTATGTAAATAGGAAACATCTCAGTGCCGTCATAGGTGTCATCACTTATAGGCAAGGATGGAAGAAGACTTGGCGCCTTTACAAATGATATTCGAAGAAGGTGCAGGGAGAGGAGGAGGAAGAGACAATCCTCCACCTATTCTGTACATTCTCTCTTAAAGAAGAAAACTCCACTTAGGAGCAATATGGGTGAGCCAACAGATGGTGTGGATTCTGAATTTAATGTGGTTGATCGTTTTGATAGATATCATACAATCTTTGGCAATTTTAGTCATGGAGTCTTTTACTACGCAACAATACATTTTTGTTGTTCGATCTGATTACGAAAATGGGCGGTCTGTAGAAGTGAAGCGTTTTGAACAAACTGGTTCGGCATCGGGTCTAACTCCATATTAGCATGCTCGGCCAGCACGTACATGCGAAAACATTACCACTGTGAGCGAAAGCCTTCATGTCGCCGAAGTCAACAAAGTTGATTTTCATTTACACGCCTATCAAATCCAAATTACACAACAACTGAGACCTTTGAACCATCTACGACGTCACCGATCTATTAACTTTTGGATCGCCAGGACAATTTATCGTCGAATTTGATCTTTCCCGATGAAGCCCATTTATGGACGGATGGGTACGTAAATAAACAAAATTGTCGTTTCTGGGGACCGGAAAACCTATACGAGATTCACGAAAAACCAATGCATCCCAAAAAAAACACTTTATGGTACGGGTTATGGGTTGGCGGTATCATTGACCCGGACTTTTTCGAATACGAGACTGGAGAGATAGTTACACTGAATGGAGAAAGTTACCGCAACATGTTGGGTGGCTATTTTTTTTTTCAGAATTGAATAAATTGGGTCTGGACGATCTCTGGTTTCAACAGGATGGTGCTGCCGCTCACACAAGCCATCAATCAATCAATTTATTGTGTACGAAATTTGAAGTTCGGATTATTTCGGTTAAAGGAGAAGTTGATTTGACTCCAAGGTCATGCGACTTGACACCCTTAGACTTCTTCCTGTAGGGTTATTTTTAAATTAAGGCTTACTTCAATAACCCAGCGACAATTCGGGATCTCAAACATAACATTCAAACTGAAATTACGGCCATTGAACCACTTATTCTTCAAAAAGTCATCGATAAATTTTGAACTTCGGTTGGCCGCTTGCTACAGAAGCCGTGGCGGTCACATGAACGAATTCATAATTGCCATAGACCAAACATTATTAACCAATAAAATTCTGCATTGATTTTATAACAAATGTGTGTTTAATTTAAAGAAACCTTCCACACTAGCTGTCGACTTATCATTTACATAAATAGGTGGAAAATTCAATGAATTGCTATATGGACTCATTAACAACATAACAACATAACAAACCATAATTGAAATAAAAACAAAAGAATTCTGGTTACCATAAATTGCTGCTGTTCGTTTAATATAAATAGACATAAATTCCTTACCGCTATCCCTAAAGTCAAGTGTTCCTCTGTGATAACAATTTAAAATATTTTTTTAAACATTGGAAAGCCTAATTGGGAAGTATTTTGATAAAACGGACAACACTGCTAAATTTAAATTTTGCGGAAAGAATTTTCCTAATATAAATAAATTAGCTGATCACCCGGTCAATTGCTTTAATTAGTAGTAGTATTTTTATTTTCGTCATAAAAAGCTTATACATTTAAGTCGCACAATTTACAATATAGAGATTCGGTATACAAAAATATCTTTCTGCTATTACAAAATTTTACATTTTTCTTTAAAGATTACAGTTCGAAAATATTTAGAAAAACAAAGGAAAAAACGGATAAAACCTTTATGTAAAAAAAAAAAAAAAAAATAATAATAATAATAATAATAATAATAATTGGTAATTATAATAAATAAATAAATAAATAATTAATTTTAATAATAAATAAATAAATTAATAATACGTATTAACAATAAATAAATAAATAGTGTAATAAATGAATAAATAAATAAATAAATAAATAAATAAAAATAATTAATACATTAATAAATAAAGAAACAAAACAAAAAAAAAAACGCAAAAGAAACAAAGAACTAAACACTGTCATGTTTCACTGATTGAGTTTCTTATTAGGGGATTATCATGTAAAACAACATTCCTAGCAAAAGATGCTTTTAATCATCTCAACATTTGATAACTTATGCAGGGCTCTAGTGGAGTAGGAACGAGGTAGATTAAGCATCATCTTAAGAATTTTGTTTTGTATACGTTGAAGATTTTTTTTTATGACATATTGCACAATCTCCCCAAACCTGGCTTCCATAAAGCAGAATTGCCTGAAATATTACTTTGTATATTGTCATTTTGTTTTCAAAATTTAAACTCGATCTTCTGTTAATAAAAGGATACAACGTTTTTATTCCAATTTGAATTTTTCTACTGGTTTGTGCAAAGTGTTCCTTGAGTGTTAACCTTTTATCCAAATAGATTCCCAAATATTTCACATGTGATTCCCATTGTATTACTTGACCTCTCACTTGAAGAGGGTTACACGGAAGATAACAAGGTTTTCTTTTTCGAGTAAAAAAGATTGCTTGAAACTTACCTGTGTTGACTTTAATTTTCCATTTCGTGTAATAATGTAACAATATTTCTAACGCATTTTGTAAATTTGTCTCGATGCTGAGACCAAGTCTATGCGAAGAAAATATTGCCACATCATCTGCATAGACTGCGTATTTACATAACGGAAGCTCAGGGAAATCGGATGTAAAGATATTATAAAGAATCGGACCAAGAACTGAACCTTGTGGTACGCCTGAGAAAATTTGTTTGAGTTCAGAAGGACAATTATTAACATGGACAATAAAACTTCTATTACGTAAAAAACTTTGTACAATTTTGACGAGATATACAGGGAAACCAAACGAAAGCATTTTGTGTATTAGTCCATCGTGCCAGACTGAATCGATGTCCAAAAGGACTAAACCTGTTGATTCACCAATAAGTCTTTTATTCTTAATGTACTGACAAATTCTGTTTGCTTGATGCAACGTGCTATGCTGACTTCTAAAACCAAATTGTTCATTGGGAAGAATACATTGGCTCTCAATGACTGATAACAGTTTGTTTTTGAGGACCCTTTCCAGAATTTTGCTTATACTGCTAAGCAAACAGTTCTTGACACTTGACAGTATTTTTTTTTTTTTTTATTTGGACTGAACAATTTTTCATTTACTAATTTACCAGTGGATACAGTCTGTATTAGTTTTTAGTATGTGTATATCCATAATACATCTATCTTTAGCTCGTTCTTGAGATTAATGCTAGGTCTAATGGATTTGTCCTACGTAGTCTTCTGGTTCTATTCGGGTTTGCAAACATTTGGCGTAGTCCAACGTTCGTTGCAGCATTTTCTTTCACTAGTTTTATGTGTAGGCCTCCTTGGAGGTTATCATTACCCACATACGAGTACCTACAAAGGCACATTAGTAATACACCTCAATATCTTATTTTGGAATCTTTGCATAATTTGGTGGTTAGTTTTCCTTGTACAGCCCCAGAGCTGTATTCCATCCATCCATATAAGTTTTAGGATTTGCTGATATATGAGCAATTTGTTGTATGTGGTGAGCTCATTTCTTCCTAGTAACCAACACATTTTCCTGAATTTAATATTAAATTCTTCCTGTTTCTTTTTGACATGCTCATTCCACTGTGGTTTAGCATCCGGGGTCATGCCTGAATACAATATTTTGCCGTGCTTGCGTATGGTATTTGACGTGAATTTATTGTAATTGGTATGATACTCGTATTTACATTTTTAGTTGTAAAGTTAGTGTGCGTTGACTTTGATTCAATTAGGTTTATTCTCCATTTTTTTTTTGTCCAGTTGAGTATTTCAGCAGTTCCTTTTCGTACTTTCCTGGCTGCTTCTACTGCATCACTTCCCGTTGCCAGAATTGCAGCATCATTTGGTTCGGATGGTTCTGGTAAATGTCTTGTGTAAAATAGGTAGCTGCCGCTACTTTCTTAAGTTCCGAATACTCTTCTTCATATTTCGCTTTAAAATGGCGTTCAGAGATATATGATTTAAGCACTGAGCACATCCAAAAATATTGCTGAACACACTTTTTTACATTGTATGCTGTTTTCTATTGTGTTTACGATACGATGGACTTGTTCGATTGTCGAGTGTCTTTCACGAAATGTTTCATGAGGTTTCTTCCTTCAATGATGGTCTGTAGTTGTTCGGAACCCTCACAACAAAAGGCATTTATATTATCTACAACGGCGCCATGCCGGCGGCAACAACACATCATATCACCAACCAACGGTGCCCAACACCGTACACAGAAGGAGCCAGACGAGAGCCGTCTACGATTGTCAACAAAACCTTCTTTAGAGCAATCATCAGAAGATTAGCGGTACCTGCGACCGAAAAATAGAAATCATCACAGATGATCACATGCATGTAAGTACACATCGTATGTGCTCTACCCGGAGACCACACCCCATTCCATAGTGCACTGGATAGCGGTGGTTGCGACCGAGATGTCGTGTCGATGAGCATGGCACACATAGGAGCCGGTACTATAACAAGAAGAATTTCGTTTTACTTCGCTTAGTTATCGTTCTTCAACCAGTGCGGGTGCATCAAAATGAATACAGTCCACCTTTGTGCAAATAAATATAGATTAAAATTAAAATCAAAATTGTTTTACTTACGAGTTAGGCGTTCCCTAACATTTTGGTCCTTCGAGCCGGATAATAGTGCGTTTTCCTTTTAGAATATTAAAAGAGCTAATTTAGCCACTAGTGCGGCAGTGAATCTTGTGCAATTCGGAAAACAAAATACAGTGCGGTGCAGTTTGCGTTGCAAACGAAAGACAATTTTTTAATTTTTTTTTTTTCGTTTTTTCTTGTGAGCAAGTCACAATTGTGCGTGACAGAATTCCTTGTGCATTAGTGCATAGATAAGTGCGCATGTCAGAGTTCTTTGTGGCTTTGTGCATAGACCATTGAGCGATTCTACACACGACTGTTGGAGCTTCCGAGGGGTCGACCCGAGTCTCAGCAGTTGTGCGTAGTCTTACGGGAGCAAGAGTGATAATAGTGCAGTGCAGAGCTTTTCGGCCATAAGTATGACGAGACGGCATAGCAATCAACATCTGCGGGACCTGACATACCAACATCGGCAGATAAAATTGAGCGTGATATAGTGCAATACTATAGAGCAGAGCATAGCGCAGACAGTGACAGCGCGTTACTGGCCACTGCGCGTGTGAAAGTGCATACCGGAGCAGGGCGAGTAGTGGAAGCAAGAGCGCTTCTGGACAGTGGCAGCCAACTTAACCTGATCACTGAGCAGTGCGCTCATAGATTAGGTTCACTTAAGCGCAGATGTGAGCTTCAAGTTCGGGGCATTGGGCATAAGAGCAATGTGCGGCTCACATCCATAACACAAGTGGAGATATCGTCTCGAACGGAGCAAGACTACCGGCTGAACTGCAGAGTACATGTAATTCCAAAAATCACGTCATCTCTGCCAGGAGAAGCCTTACCTCTGGAACATCGGAGCAAGATGGATAAGCTGAACTTGGCGGACGAATCATTCTACAAGTCTTCCAAAATAGACATGCTACTTGGAGCACATGTCTGGGCCAGTATCATCAAGAACCAGATAATTCGGTACGACACTGGTCTAACAGCCCAAGACACACATCTGGGTTGGATTGTCTTTGGGCAACTGCAGCGGAATCAACTTTGTTTGGGCAGAGCGATGATATCAACCGTGCAGTCACCGGAGATTGGATTGAACGAGCTGCTGAAGAAATTCTGGGAGATCGAGGAGCCGACTGTGCCAACACTGATGTCCGACGATGACGAATGGGTTGAGCAGAATTTCAAGAGCACGTATCGTCGGGATGTATCTGGACGATACATTGTCACCATCCCGCTCAACCCACGCGCAGAGAGCTTGGGCAGTTCACGAGCTGTAGCACATAGAAGATTTCTTCAACTCGAGAGCAAACTGACTGCCAACGACGACATCAGGGAAAGGTACATCCAGTTCATGCGGGAGTACGAGGAGCTTGGTCACATGATACCAGTCACCAACGAGCTAGAAGACAACGAGCCTATTTACCACATACCGCACCATTGCGTCATGAAGAAATTTCGCGTGGTATTTGACGCGTCGTGCAAGAGCGACACTGGAGTGTCCTTCAATGACCTACAGCTGGCCGGAGCAAGGCTTCAAGATGAATTGTCAACCATCGTAACGAGATTCCGTTGCTTCAAGGTAGCCATATGTGCCGATGTTCGAAAGATGTTTCGCCAAGTAAAGGTTGACCGACGGCAGTGGAACCTTCAAAGAATATTCTGGAGAGAAACCCCCAGAGAAGCGCTAAAGGAGTATTGGCTGACAGTGGTTACCTATGGAATGGCATCCAGTACTTACAATGCAGTGCGAGCTATGCTGCAGTGTGCCAGCGACCACAAAGAGCAATATTCACTGGCATACGAGGCCATTGTCAACAACTTTTACGTCGACGACATGTTGAGCGGAGCGGATACAGAGGAGCAGGCAGCAATTTTGGGCAAAGAGGTGATAGCCTCATTGAGAGCCGGTGGGTTCGAGCTGGGCAAATTCATCTCATCAAGTCGTCGAGTGCTGACAGAGCTGTCCAACACGGAGAATACGGAGAGGGAGCTAGGAGAGTCAGAAGATACAACAGCTGGCATATTGGGGCTAGTATGGAATCCCTGCCATGATGAGATACGTTACAAAGTGCAGCGCAACAAAGAGCATAGGAGCTGGAGTAAAAGATCCATAATGAGCACGATCGCTAGACTTTATGATCCGAACGGGTACATAGCACCAGTCATTATCACGGCGAAGATCTTCATCCAAGATTTATGGCGTTGCGGCTTGAAGTGGGACGAGGAGATCCCAACCGGCATGAAAGCGAAATGGAGCAAATTTTCAGAAGAACTAGAGCAGCTGACATCAATCCGGGTCCCGAGATGGCTTGGGAGTGAAAGGGCGAGAAAGCCGGAACTTCATGGATTCGCCGACGCATCAACGAGAGCATATGCAGCCGTCGTCTACATGAGATCCGAATCGAGCAGTAGTGAAACCTCATCTCTATTAGTGGCATCGAAAACCCGAGTGGCGCCGCTAAAGACGGTTACTGTGCCGAGGTTAGAGCTATGTGCAGCGGTGTTATTGTGCAAACTGATGAAACAAGTGGTCGGAGCGTGCAAATTGGATGATATACCAATAACTTATTGGAGCGATTCCACGGTGGTACTCTACTGGCTTACTAAAATACCCGCCGAATTAAAAACGTTCGTTGCCAATAGAGTCAGCACCATACAGCAATATTCAGGAGGTCATCCCTGGAAACACGTTTCATCATGCGACAATCCTGCCGATTTGGCTTCCCGTGGAATACCAGCAGCGCAGTTGGTAAAATCAACACTATGGTGGGAAGGGCCACACTGGCTCATGAAGCAGAAGCAGGATTGGCCAAATATGCAGCTCAAATTGAGCGCAGGAGAGCAAGCGGGCGCAAGGTCAGCACTTAAACCACAAATAGTAGCAGGACTAATACTACATAAGGTGAGCGAGCTGAGCGTATTGGGCGAGAGTTTGCTGACAAGAAGATCTACCCTGCAGAGCACATTGAGGGTGACAGCGCTGGTATTGCGATTTGTGCGGAAATGCAGAAGGGACAGCCAAGCGGTACAGGCCGGACCAGTCATTCCTTCTGAGCGCGAAGAAGCGTTGGCCTACTGGGAGAAGACAACGCAGCAAGGAGCATATTGTAAAGAGCGAGAGCGCCTTAGAGCAGGGCGATCAGTGGATGTCACGAGCAGCATTTCGACACTATTTCCCTTCATCGACGCGGATGGCATCATGAGGGTGGGGGGCCGCCTTCACAACTCAGACCTGCATAATGACGCCAAACATCCAATCATTCTGCCAGCGCGGAGCAAACTCTTCGAATTGATAACGAGGGAGGCGCACATCAGGACGTTACACGGCGGAGTGCAATTGAGCGCACAGTATATCAGGCAAAGGTATTGGGTTCCCACTTTGAGACGTGCACTGAGGACCCACATTGGAAAGTGCATAACATGCGTCCGCCAGAAGAAAAGGGTGTCCGAGCAATTAATGGGCAGTCTTCCCAAGGAGCGAGTGCAACGAGCAAGAGCCTTCCGTCATAGTGGCGTGGACTACGCCGGACCAGTGCGAATAAAGGCCAGGGCAGGCCGGTCTAAAACAAGAGAACATGCCACCCACAGTATGACCCCTGGGCCGCATCACGGTGGTCCATCAGGGCAAGGACGGTCTAGTCCGAAGTGCTGAGATTAAGCTAGGGCACACGACATTAGTGCGTCCAGTCCAGAAGCTGTGCATTCTTCCAAATCAAGAGCAGACAGATTCCAATTGAGGACTATGCCTCAATTGGGGGGGGGGGGGGGAATGTTCGGAACCCTCACAATAAAAGGCATTTATATTATCTACAACGGCGCCATGCCGGCGGCAACAACACATCATATCACCAACCAACGGTGCCCAACACCGTACACAGAAGGAGCCAGACGAGAGCCGTCTACGATTGTCAACAAAACCTTCTTTAGAGCAATCATCAGAAGATTAGCGGTACCTGCTACCGAAAAATAGAAATCATCACAGATGATCACATGCATGTAAGTACACATCGTATGTGCTCTACCCGGAGACCACACCCCATTCCATAGTGCACTGGATAGCGGTGGTTGCGACCGAGATGTCGTGTCGATGAGCATGGCACACATAGGAGCCGGTACTGTAACAAGAAGAATTTCGTTTTACTTCGCTTAGTTATCGTTCTTCAACCAGTGCGGGTGCATCAAAATGAATACAGTCCACCTTTGTGCAAATAAATATAGATTAAAATTAAAATCAAAATTGTTTTACTTACGAGTTAGGCGTTCCCTAACAGTAGTCTTCTAAGAAGCAGCTTTTGAATATTTTTGAAATAACTGATGGCAGAGAAATAGGACGATATGATTATTTATCGTTTGCTGGTTTTTCAGTTTTGTATATCATCATTATTTCCGCTATTTTCCACTGTCGTTGAACATACTTTATCTCAAACGTTGCATTTATGATGTATTGTGTCTTCCGCGGTATTTTTTCATGGAGTTGTTTAATGATATCACGGGTTATAAGGTCATACCCTTGTGCTTTTTTGGCTGAATCCCTTTATATGACATCTTTTAATAATTCTAGTTGAGATACTGGACGGATTTCAAGGTTGTCATTTTTGTGTAGTTTCATCTGAGATTTGTCTAGGAAGTGGCTGAAATGTTTGTTCGAGATATTTTGCAAAGAGTTTCGCTTTACTTTTAGCACTCCTTGCCCACGTATTGTCATCTTTTTTTATTGCATGCAAGGGAAGCTGGGGTTGTTTCAAGTTTCTTGTGGTTTTCCAAAATGGGTAACCAGTTTAATTTTGGTGGGGGTTGAGGCCGCCAATTATTGCCTTAATACAAGCTTAAGCTAACTTAAAAACTAAAAGAAAGACTTATGAGCTAGGGACCAAGGAAGTGACGGGGGAGATCTTGTTTGAGACGAGGAGTGCTCAGGTGGAAATCAAAAAGGAAGATGTTTGAGTTGACCTTTCGGAGCATTCGGGAGATTGGTTCGTTGGAGCCATAAGAGGTGCGGTGGACCGGTAGATAGAGGAGACGAGGACAACGTAGATTGCGGGGGTTGGTATTGAAGGAAATGGAGTTCAAAATGGATGCACAGTCGATGGAACCTGAGAGAAGTCGATGAATGAAAAGAATTCTTACGTTCTTCTAACGAATTTATATTTAGAGGTTTGAGGCGGTCCTGACAGGGAGGTAAGATTAAAGGGTCGTTCCACGGCAAACCACGGAGAGCAAATCGGAGGAATCAACGTTGGATACCCTCGATTCGGGAAACATAAACTCGATGAAAGGGGACCAAGCTTGACTGGCATACTCAAGCAGGGGGCGAACAAAGGTAACATAGAGAGATCTGGTTACATACGGGTTGGAAAATTCCTTGGACCACCGTTTAATAAAGCCAAGTGATGAGATGGCTTTGAAGATCATCTTATCGATATGCGAACGGAAATTAAGCGCACAGTCGAATAATATGCCAAGGTCTTGAAGAGACTGAACCAGGGGAATTGGTTGACCATAGAGAAAATAATGTTGGAGGGGAGACGGGTTGTATTTGCGTGAGAAGCTTATAGATTGACATTTGGCTATATTAAGTTCTAGGCAGTTTTTGAGGCACCAGATTGAAAAGCGATCAAGGTCTTCTTGAAGAAGAGCAGAGTCATGGGGAGCGCAAAGGGAAAGCGAGGAGTGTTTAATGACCCTCTCAACATCGTTGATAGTAAGAATGAAGAGAAGAGGGCCAAGATGGCTGCCTTGTGGAACTCCAGATGAGGCCAGCAATGGAACAGAAAGGGTGGATCTAAACCGAACACTATAATATCGGCTTACCAGGTATGAAGAAATTCATTTTAATAAGAGAGGCTCAAAGCCGAGAGCAGACAATTTGAAGAGGATCAATTGATGAGATATCTTATCAAATGATTTAGTGAAATCAGTTGCGATAACATCGATTTCTTTGCCATTTTCTAAGGCTGAGAGAGGAAAAGACACGAATTCAACTAGATTTGCGGTAGTTGATCTACCTTTTAGAAAACCATGTTTTCGGGGTGAAATAAAAGGCTTGCATTTTAAGCTTAAGACTTCGTACAAAATGCTTTCAAAGAGTTTGGGTATATGAGAGAGTTTAGCAATGAGACGATAATTGGTAATTTCATGCTTAGATCCCTTTTTGTGTATCGGGATTACAAAAGAGGTCTTCCAAATCTGGGGAAATTCTCCCTGTGTAAGGGATAGACGACAAAGGAAGGAAAGGGGTAGAGACAGGTTGGAAGAGCATTTTTTAAGAAACACGGCGGGGATTCCGTCTGGGCCAGGTACAAATTCATCTTTAAAATTTAGTAACTTTTCTTCAATAACTGCAGGATCGAAATTTTGAGTGAGAAAGGCACCAATGGAGAAATTTGGTAGATCATTGAAATAAGAGGGATCTGGTAAATGATTGTTTGAAAAATGTAGCAAAAAAGTTGGCGATGGTAGTAGGATCACTTGAAGATTTGGTTTCGAAAGCGAGGGAAGAAGGATAACCATCAGTCTTACTTTGAAAAATTGAAAAAAGAACTTGGGATTATTTATGAGATTGGTTTACGACTATTCAGGTAGCGCTGATTGAGAGTGTTACAGAGTTCAGTGAAATGAAGATATCTACCTAAATAATTTAAATAGTCGGAAGTTGAGTGGATGCGAAGGAATACCGCCCATACCTTGTTTCTTTTGTTTCGTAGAGAGCGGAGTCTGCGATTATACCAAGGAGGGGATGCAGACGAAGTTTTATGGCGGGAATATAGAACATAAAGGGAGATGAATTTAAATATTTCTTTGTAAAAAATAGAGAGGGCAGCGACCAGAGATAGATTGGTAAACTCGAAAAAAGTCCGGCTTAGATAGGTATTGATTTTACGGAAATTAGTTTTGTGAAAATTGTAAGAAAATAGAACAGGGGGGAAAGGCGACTGGAGGGGAGAGTTGTAGAAATATGAAAGAAGAAGTAGAGGATGAAAGTTATCAATAGTTAAAAGGGATAGCAGACAACACGATACTGAGAAGTTGATGAATCTTCACTTGTGAAGATTAGGTCTAATTGCCTTTCCATATAGTTGGAAACGCCACTGACTTGGCATAGACTAGATTCTGTTAGCCGATCTAAGAAGAGATATTTTTTAGTAGAAATGGGATTGGAAGCGATGAAAAGAGATATTTCTTCAGATGGAGTTCACTTCAGCTGAGGCAGACTAAAATCGCCGAAGATAATGATGTCATCAAGCGAGTCTGATTAGTCGATCAAATTGTCAATTGTTGCAATAGCAAGTTGATAGGATTTGATATGTTGCGCCGGAAGAATGTAACAACACATAACATATAAGCATCTACGAGTAAGTGTTATTTTAAATGACACAAAGTGGAGCTTAGGAGAAGATGAAGTTGCAACGAGAGAGGAGTCCAGGCTGTTGTGAATAGCAAGTAGGACACCTCAACAAGAAGATTCAATCAAGGGGGGTGTGCGATCATCATCCCGACAAACATTAAAAGAAAGAGGGTATAACTCCTGGTTTTTTATGCTGGATATAAGATTAGTTTCGGTCAGAGCGTAGATATCAAATGGGCGAGCATAAGATTGGCGGAAAACCGCGTGGGTTTTAGAAGGCAGTCCTCTTACGTTCTGGTAATAGAAGGTGAGAGGAAAGTTTTTGCATGACTTTTTAGGGTCGAAAAAATTTATCGTGGTCAAGTCGACTGCGTTGGAGGTGTGAGACTCTTTTAGAGTGTACATAGTGGTGAAGAGCGGCAAGATCGTCTGCAACTTTTTGGGGGGGCGTATTGAAAATCTCGTGATACTTTATATAAAGTTTCCTGAGAGTGGTAATGTCGGTAGGAAGGCCTTCCTGCTGGATGGAAACCATGACGCTTGTTTTTGTTTTACCCTCGTAGCACACCGAGTCGGATTTATCGTGCAGATAAGCGAGATATAGACTTATATTCTCATATATCTTTTTATCTGTAAGCCTAGAGAGCGCATAGCGACATTCGGTGGTATCGCTAGTTTGCTGCGTTAATTTAACAGTGTGTGGCGAAGAGGGAGTGGTTAATGAGTTTGGTGTCGCATCGGATGGCGTTTCTGAAAGATGGTTTAAAATGTGAGAACTGATCAAATTAGGATACTTAGCTCCAGTTCTGAGGTCGAAATTAGGGAAAGCCGTGTGTGTTAGGGGTTGAGTGGTGGGAGTTTGAGTTGTAGGGGTTAAGTCGAAAGAGACGCGTTGACGTAGGGGTTTGATTTGTGGTGGAATAGGGGGAGTTGGAGTATTGGTGGGGGGCTTAGAATTAGGAAAAATTTTAGTTTTAAAACTCCAATTGGAGCTGGGTTTGTTGTGGAAAGAGGAGGTGGGTCTTGGCAGATTGGATTTACTTATTAACTTATTTGTTGGTTTAGGTATGATGAACTGCTTGACTTTATCCTGCGTCTTGGTCGTATTTTCCAACCATTTGCAGACACGCATCTTTCCAAGATTGAAATTGTTTCTGGCAGGATTATTGAATAACCATTCGTATTTGGCTGGAAGATTGAGCTTGAAGCTACGCTTGCTTCTGTGGTGAGATGTAGGAATCAAATGGCAGTGGGTTGCTATTAGATTTTATAGATATGCACCCACTGATTTGTTTTTACTTCTTTAATCGGCAACTTAAGCTCATTACATAGCCTGTTCAGCACTTGTTTGTTCACAGATGTGCGATTCTTTTCTTTGTGTTTCGTTTGCACAAGTTTTCTAACTCTTATAGAATATATGATTTTTTTTACCTATTTCATTATTGCCATTTGGTGTACTTTCTCACTCTGATAATTGTTTAATTTCTGTAAGCTTATCTACTTCTTCTCCCTTTTGATTCTACATAGTTCATTAAAGGTATTTGTATTTGTCAATTGAAGAAGTTCCAATTTATTTTTTTATTTGTAAGTTTTGGCTAAGGAGTTATTTTTTCGATTATATTGTAGTTTGGCTCACCGTCATTATTACAGGGAAATGGTCTGATGAAAGCCCTTCGTCATCTATCATGTAAAGGTTGTTTTTTTTGCAGGTATACAAATTCAATATAAAATAAAACACTTGAAGCTAATGTTAATGTCTATGATATTGGCTTAATTTAATAGATAATTTTATGCGATTTGTGCGTAAGTATGATCATGCGCGCCATGGCTAGCTCGAATGAAGTGCAATCGTGAAATCCAATTTTCGACAACTCTATCAAGCAGCTGGGGCCGTAAATCAGCAATAACACGGCGAATGTTGACTTCCAAATCGTCCAACGTCTCTGGTTTATCGGCATAGAGTAGTGACTTCAAATACACCCAAAGAAAGTAACGTAAAGGTGTGAGATCATAGGATCATGGAGACCAGTTCACAGGTCCATTACGCGAAATTATGGTGTCGCGCGCCGTGTTGCATGTTGCGCCATTTTGTTGAAATCAAAGCTTTGTCACGTCAATGCCATTCAACTGAGGTACGAAGAAGTCAGAAATCATGTTTCCATAGCAGTCTCCATTGGCGGTAACATTCTGACCGGCTTCGTCCTTAAAGAAACATGGGCCGATGATTCCACCCGCCCATAAAGCACACCACACAGTGAGTTTTAATGATTATAAGGGCGTATCGACAAAGGCTTTTGGGTTTCCTCCATTGCAAATTCGGCAATTTTGCTTTTTTACATATCCATTTAACCAAAAATGGGTCTCATCGGAGAACATAATTTTGCGTTGAAAGTGAGGATCAAGCTGAATCATGTTTTCGGCCCATTCACCGAACCTACGACGTGTGTAATGGTCACGATATTTCAACTTTTGCACAAGCTGGATCTTATAAGCTTTAAAGCCTCTCGTAAAATCTTCCAGAGAGTGGATAGCCAAAGCTCCAATTGCTGTGCACGATGGCGAATCGACTCATTCTTATTCTCCTCAACACTACGCTTCACAACGGCAATAACTTCTTCTGTTCGCACTGTTTGTCATCTTTGGCGATGCGTATTATCCACTAGAGTGTACGTAGTGCGAAAACGATTAATCGTGTTTCGAATAACTTGTTCAGATGGACGATTATGTCGACCGTAAAATGGACGTAGCGCACGATAACTTTGGCGAACCGAACCATGGTTTTTAAAATAAGTTTGCACAATTTGCACCACAAATCAACTTTCACCTATCAAATTGACAATCTGTAGAAACAGTGATGCAAGTTTAGAAACGAAACCGCTGAAAAAAAACACCCTTTATGTGTGGTTTTGAGATATGCCTTTAGTGACGGAAATATCTATAAGGTCAGGTATCTTATTTGGGTCTGTTGGCTAATAAGTAGGTTTTTTTCCGCTTTTAAAATCACATTTCAGTGTTTTTCCTGCTTCAATTATGTAGTTGTGTTCCTTTTGGGATTGTTAGCCTGGAACCCCAAAAGGTGTGTTTGGCGTTAAAGTCTCCTCCAGTGATGAAATGTCGCCCAAATGTTTGAAATAGGTTTATATGGTCCTCTTTTTTTAACTTATGTTTCGGTGGGCAATATATTGCTGAGATTTTCAACGAGTGATTATTCCTCGTTTCTACTACTATATTGTAGTAACTTGGAGGTACTTGGTTGGTGGGTTATGTTTTCTTTGATAAAGATCGCTGAACCTCCTCTTGCTGGATTTTGCTGGGTGAATGGCATAGTAGAACTTACATATTACATCCTTTGAAGTTAGCGTAAGAAGAGCGCACGAAGTGTGACTTTCGGATATAAGGAAAATATCAATCTTTTCATCAGCAAGAAATATCACTATTTCTGGTAAGTGTTGCATTTCAGGCTGCTATTCTTATAGTTTTGCTTTAGATTCTTTTGTTAATTTTTGTTTCGAGACTGGTTTTCTACAGTTCTTTCATTTTGGTGTTTATACATTCAATGTTTCTCAAAATATTTTAAAGAATCTTATTGTTATTATTTTCATACGCTGGCTTCGTTTCTTGTGCTATTTGTGCATATGTATGTAAGTTCCGTTCTACTTGTGGTTTTTGTGCGTGCAAAGTGATATCATTTTCATATTTATTGTTAACATTGAAAAGGCAATGGTAAAATACTCGGTCAAAAATATAATAAGCGATCCCGAAATTAAAGGATATGTCGTTAACAGATCATTCCAGAGTACTCAAAGTGATCAAGAAATTCGTCATCATTATCAAAAACTGAAAGTGTATAATAACTATTTTCTTATTTGTTTTTATTATTAGGTAGATAGATAGATATTTTATTATTTTCACTTTTCAATTCATTTACAAGAAGTTTAATACAATTATTTTAAGACATGACTTAAAGCCTTCTGCCCGAGTTTGACGAAGTTTAAATATTTAAAAAGACGTCTATATTTTGAAGTTTCTTCACAATATTTGCGCAGTCTAATCCCGTCTGCGCCATTCAAAATGTGTCTCATCACCAAATCATCCAAAACGCCTTTCCCAAAAGACTGGAGTCTGAACTCAATTAGTATAGGGCACCTACCCAAGAAGTGATAAATGTTCTCGCTCTCTCGTAAATTAAACAGAGAGCAAACGATTGGTAAATCATCTCTATGCAGAATAAAGTTGAAGTCCATAATTTCGCTTCTGGCCTTGAAACCTATAGCTATCGTATCGTTAATTGTTTTCACATAGATTGTGTTTTAAACTTGCATATATTTCTCGGCGTGCTGAATTTTTTACATTTCCAATGCTCTCTGCGTGCGTTTTTGCCGAAAGTAAATCATAAAACTGTTCTTTCCATTGAGTGATGTTGCCAGTACTTATTCTCAAGGTGTATCCGCAAAACTCTGGTTGTGACTTCCACTTCTAATAAAACAACATTTTCGCCTCTATAACATAATTTGCTATATGTTTAATCAACCCTTCTCTGCCCAAAAACATGACTCTTAAATTGTAGTTGGAATTAAGCTTCATTGTTTTTACAAAAAATTGTAGTAGTTTGGTGGTAGTTTCAACTGATAACATGTTATTTGATGTACATTGTGGTAATTTGAACACTCGCTTTAAGAAAAACCGAAGCAGATTTTCTACTGTATCGTAAGGCTTACAACCCTACACATGGGCTCCATAGAACATTATTGGTTTAGAAACTGCCTGAAATATCTGATATTTGATTTTCATTGATATATGTAAGTTTATCTTCCAGGCAATTTTTCCAAGCTGCACTGCACTTATGGCAGATTTAGTTGATGCAAGCTTTTCCTTAAAATGGTGTTCCTAATTCATGTTACCGCAGACATTTATACCCAAATATTTATACTATTTCACTGTTTCTGTTCCTTGTTCATCCAAAAACCATTTTTCATTTCTTTCTGCCCTCTCCTTTCCTAAAAATTATTGTTTTAGATTTAGATATGTTGACATTTAACCTCCACTCCTGGCAGTATTTTTGTAGCTGATTTAACATTATCTGTAAGTACCAAATCATCTGCATACATTACAACTTTTATGACAGTCCCACAGATCCTCACACCACCAGAAAGAGATTCCGAAATGTCGTCGATAAACATCACAAATGCTTGAGAGCTTAAATTGCATCCTTGTTTAATACCTTACATCCTTTTCTAAGAAATCCAAAAGGTGATTACCGTCAGAAACAGCTCACGAAGTTTTTTCGTATAACTTTTCAATTAGGTTAGGTCAGATTAAACAGGAATAAGTATGATGGATATGCCATCACACATACACCAGGTACCAAAAAGGGGCCAACCGCGATCCCTGTGGAACCAATTGAATTTGCCTGTTGCCATAGGAGACAGTGTCCTGCCAGGATTCGTATTACTGTCCTAAACTTATCCTTGTTTAATTTTATTAACTTCCTAGATCTTGCCGCCGCCAAAAAGCAGCCAAAAAGCAGCCAAAAAGCAGCCGAAAAGCAGCCAAAAAGCAGCCAAAGAGCCTTGGATACCCTGTGTCTTCGAGACTTGACCACCTTAACTTAGCAGTCTTTGTGATTTTTTCCTCGATAGTGTCCCTCACTATGCAACGGGGTGGTTTGAGGTTGGCAACCTCACTATTGTTGAATAGCCCCTTTAATACCGTAGTATCCTGCCCATCAGCACAGTCTTATCCGGTTCTGACTGCATAGTGCCTTGAGCACTGTGCGACAGCTCCTGACTGTATCAGAGTTGACGTTGGTTGATTCCATTGCCTTGAGTGCGGCCTGACTATCGATGTAGATAACGATATCTCTTTCGGATACCGATCTCATCTGCGTTAGCTCAGCCGCCCTGCGGACAGCCAGAACCTCTGATAGACACTCTTAGTTCTGGGTCTTCTGAGAAGATACCAGCACCAGTTCCTTCCTCTGTTTTTAAGCCATCTGTGAAAATTGCAATTTCATTTGATCTGATTATTGCATTTTTTTCCCAGTCCTCCGTTTCCGGATAAATTATATCATAAGGGATGTTGAAGTGGACCAAGGAAGGTATATTATCCGTTAGAGTTAACAGCAGCTACGTTAGGACCGCGCCATGTCCGAAACTACTGCTCTTGAAGTAACCCAGATTAGTGAGTCGTATCACAAACTTTTCAATTAATTTTCCGAATTTTCTTGATAGACCAATATTATACAATTTATAGAAAAATGCAGTATATAGAAGGTCGCTTTGAGGTCGACGAAGAACGCACACAGTTTGTTCTTAACTCTGATGAAGATTTGATCTATTGTTGTGTAATTCTCACGAAACCCTGCCTGAAATTCACTCAGAAGATTATTTTCTTAGGTCCAATGCTAAAAGCGGGTTATCAAAACACCCGTTAATATTTTTAAAGTAGGGTTTAAAAATGATATGCCCCTGTAGTTTTCTGCCTGGTTGGGGTCCCCCTTTTTAAGCATTGGGAAGATCACTTTTTATTGGAGGCTGATTGGGATGACTGCTGTTTAAAAGATTCGTTTGAATTCCTTAGTGAGTATTTCTAACAGATCATTACTCGCATATTTGCAGAAGTCAATTGGTATTCCATCAATTGATATCCCGCCCAGTTAGCGATCTCACGGCGTTGTCTATGGTCGCCTGGCTTCAATTCTTGCGGCAGCACAATTTTATACGGATGTAGGCCCAAATATCGACTCTTTGTCGATACCCAATTCAGCTGATTGACGCCGAATCGACATTTCTGTGTCTTTTTCAATACTGGCCGCTTCGGCGCGGCAGCTATGTTTTCTTCATTTCGCACCAATCTCTGTCTGGTGAGTGGCTTAAGATCGAAAAGAGTACTCACGCTCAAACTTTTCCACGGTGCGACGAATTGCCTGCACACTGAAACGATGATGACGACCGACCTCCCAACGAAATTCATGTTGCTTATTTACGAGTACAACTGAGCTGGAATTTCGATAATATTTTTTAATAATTTCCGCACATTCAGCAAGCGTAAAACGACGAATGATGAAATGGCAAACCTTACTGAATATTTTGACAGCTGGATGTCATTGGTAACTTTGACAACTGATGAAACATAACAACAGGTCACTCTTATAAGTCTCGATTGAATTTGATCAAATATGTGGAAAATGTATTGTATTTTCATGTGTCTACAAACTGTTTAATGTTCTAATGCGTTAGACTACATTGTGGTTAAAACCTTAATTATTTTCGTAGATTTAATCTTAATTTATTAGGCTATAATGTTTATTTAGGCTATATTGTTTGAAATTACTTGACTATTCTAGCATCACATGGCCTATCATACTTCAATACTGAAACCATTGAATGGTAGCGCGTAGTTATCTGGATCACATTTATGGACGTTTTGGCAATTTTCCATAAGCTCCTGTAAAAAGTGCATTCCCGATTTAAAAAAATCTCCGATCAGGCAATGATAGGATTATGTGTCAGCACTAATTTCTTAAAAAAAAAGAGCAAAGGTGAAAACGTTAGTAGCGTTGTGTCAAAAATTTATTTTACCAAGTTAAAAAGTAATCTTTTATATGAATCTTGAAATGTTGTATGTTTGGAAAGTAATGTTTCTGCATCCTATTCAAGATTTATTGTTTGCCTCACCAAGCATATTAAAAATTATACTTTCACAGTGCTATTGAAAAATTCTACCAAAAGACAACGGCGTACGTGGACGAAAAGCAATATCTGCCGAAAACATCGCAGCTGTCCGTGAGAGTGTGCAGGAGAATGCGAGGCAGTTGATTTCGCGTCGCTCACAAGAAATCGGCCTTTCGCAGACCACAACTTGGCGAATTTTGCATCTTGACTTGGGCATGCACCCGTACCAAATTCAACTGACTCAGGAGCTGAAGGTAAACGAACATAGACAACAACGTGTGTTCTCTGAATGGGCTCTGGAGCAGGTGGAAACTGGCCCTAATTTTCATCGAAAAATCAGCTTCAGCGATGAGGCCCATTTCTGGATGAATGGGGACTTCAACAAACAAAATTGTTGAATTTGGGACGATACCAATCCACATGAGATCCAAGAGTGTCCAACGCGTACCAAAAAAGTCACTGTTTGGTGTGGATTTTGGGCTGGCGGTGTCATCGGTCCATATTTCCTTGAGAATGACGTTGGCGAGGCTATCACCGTCAATGGCGAGCGCTATAGGTCATGATTACCAACTTCTTTTGGTCTGAATTGGATGATATGGACAGCAACGACATGTGGCTTCAACTGGACGGCGATACGTGCCACACACGCTTTGGAAATTCAGTATGAGCGATTCGAGGGCATGGTCATCTCACGTGGAGGCGATATGAACTGGCCACCGAGATCGTGTAATTTGACCCCGTTAGACTTTTCTTTGAGAGGTTTTCTAAAGTCGCAGGTCTATGCGCATAAGCCACAAACCACAGTGACCCTCAAAGGCGAAAATTGGACATTTTGGATCAGCGTCACCTAGAGAAGCCGCGGCGGACATTTGAACGATGTTATATTCAGTACATAATGACATCGATAGGCCTTTAAAACGAATAAAAAATTTCCACACACTTTGTTTTATTTAAATTTAAAGTCTGGAAGCGCTTAATGAAACACGCTTTATTTTCAAAATAAATTTCATTTTGCAAATGGAAACTTAAAAAATGAGTGGTAGATAATCAATAACATCTTGAACCAGGTTTCCATTACTAAGAAACTTACGAAAATTCGTGTAAATGACGGTTTAAATTCAGAAGGCCCTGACATTGTCAATTGGTTCAACTATCACTTTATTTCAATACCTAGCAGTTTATCTACTCAAACAGTCCAGCCAAGTTGTGATTTGTGTTCAGTTTTTGGTAATTTTTATGAACCATTAAAGAGAAATAGTATTGGCTTTGAACCAATAACCAGCCTTAAACTCTTAAAGATAATTGATTCTCTTAAGAAATCATACGCTTGCGGTTATGACAACGTTTATAACGTAGTCTTAATACACATCGAATGTTTTGTAGTTTATGTGTTAGCTGATATTTTTAACCGCAGCAGTTTTTTAAAAGCTTTTCCTAATGCCCTTAAGTGTGCAGACGCCGTTCCTTTCTGTAAAAAGGGATCACAAGAAGATACGAATAATTACAGGCCAATATCATATTTATGTTTAGTATTTAGTAGTTTAGATTTGTCGACTCAGTCCAATTTAGTTTTCAACAAGTTAAATCTACTGAAGACGACCTTTTACATTTTTACGCTATAAA
The DNA here is from genome assembly GCA_963966105.1 of Volucella zonaria. Classification (NCBI taxonomy): domain Eukaryota; kingdom Metazoa; phylum Arthropoda; class Insecta; order Diptera; family Syrphidae; genus Volucella; species Volucella zonaria. Next base: position 139,070,179 of record OZ014533.1, on the reverse strand, counting down.
AGTCTCAAATTTGGATACAAAACAGGTGATTGCAGGACTTTTTGTAGATAATTCAAAAGCTTTGGATATGGTTAAAGACGCTATCTTATCGAGAAAACTTATGTTAGCTGGTTTCCGTTGGTTTGGTTTAGATCTTTCAAAAATAGATTGATGAAAACCTGAGCTGAGCAAAAGCCAGTTTTCCAACTTAGGAGCACCTCAAGGGTCTGTGTAAGAACCTATTCTGTTTCTTATTTATGTAAATTCTCTGTTTAAACTTAATTTTAAGGGTTCGCTTACTGCGTTCGCAGATGAAAAGCCTATTCCTATGGTTCCGACAGTCCTTTGAACTTAGTATCTGATCTGAACTAGGATCTTAACTTATTAAAAATCTGGTTCGTTGAACACAGATTGAACTTCAGCCCTAAAACAAAAATTTTATAGGTACTTTAATCTATCGGCACGAATCGACACTTTAATGCTCCGGATTTATTTTTTTTTTATAGAAAAAAAAAAGGATACCTTTAAAATGTTTTATCGTCTTATCGCTTGGTTTGGATCCTATTTAGCAGGTGCAGAGATGTTTTAGGAGCATTTGACCAGACGTGGGCATTTTAGTCCAATTTTGGGCGGACGAATGCCTTATATATTGAGACCAGATCAGAGGGGGTGAAATATTTCTTAGATCGCTTGAGGAAACCTAGACATTTTGCAGCATTTTTGGCGACATCGAATATGTGGTCATTCCAAAGTAAGTTATCGTTGATACACATATCGAGAATGAAAAGTTTTTCGGTTTCGACGATATAAGTGGCATTCATGGGTAATGGCTGGGTATTTAAATTTCGTTTTAACGACAGCAGTCAGCAATGTGTTTTGGAAGCATTAATTTTTCTACTATATGCAAATTTATTGAGATTAGCATACGCTGATGTTCCCGTTCTACAGCCGAAGAGCAGGGACGTGAGTCCGCTAACGAATATTGTACTGTCGTCACCAAAGGAATATATTGGATTAGAAGTAGCAGACAAGAGAACATTGTTGAAGATTAAAAAAGAGTGTTGGAGACAGAATGGAGCTCTGGGGCACACTAGCATTGAAAACATACAAGTCAACTTAAATTCAACGTTCCGTAAGTTATTTCGCATGCATTTTCGAAAAAAGAGCCTGATGCCAAACTCGGTCAAATGAGCTTCTGCTTTATATTTCCAACGTTCTGTCAAACTTGAAGTTGTAGTTGCAGAGACAATAGTTTTCCAGTTGAAAATGTGCAAGTATGTAAGTATTATACCTGTAAGGAAATATTTTCGTAACATTCTGCGTCATTCTTTTTACCTGAAAAATTTATACTCAAACAAAACTAAAAACCATCTACTATGGTATTTTCCATTCAAAACTTCAGTATGGTGTTTTCTATTATGGTGGAACATATAAGAATATAATTTAGCCGCTTTTAGTTCTGCAAAAAAATGTTTTAAAAAAGATAAGTGAATACCAACGACAACAAAGCTATCCGTTGCTGGGTAATTCGAATATTCTACCTATCCGTCATCTGTTTTATTTTAAAGGGTTGTATGGTCTAAAAACTTTTTTTATGAGATGAGGAAATTTTAATTGCAGATCAGTATCTGATCATATTCTAGGACGTAACTTATTGAGTGTTGTTTCTATACCGATATCTCTCGCAACTGCCTTTCACAACTCTTACTTGATCCAATTATGCCTCGACAGGACGATTAACAGTTTCTGAAAAATTTGAAAATTGCCTAAAACGGTGGCCTTTAGATCTAAGTTTTACAAGTTTAGAATTCGCTCTGTCTGATATTCCGGTGTAACTTAAGGTTTTTTTCCTTGGAACAATTTTGCTCCTTTTTTTCTAAAACATTTATTATTCATTATACCTATTTATAATATATAAAATTTAATGAAATATTGAATTCAATTCTTAAGAAATAAAACACTGATGAACGAAGGAAAATATGAATGCGTTACTTGGAGGAAGAATCCAATTCGGTAAAAAGGAAGATTACAAATCAACTACAAATTTGAACAAAATTTACACCTCCAATGTGATGGTTGGATTAATATCTACAACGAGGGTATAATCAATTTTATTATACAAAATGCAAACAGTAACTGAAAAATATCAGGCAGACAAATATTTTGTTGTCATCAAAGACAACGCTGCATATATGCTAAAAGCATTTCGTTTGCTTAAAGAAAACTATAGCCAATAGCCCCTAGGTTGCATAGCACACACTTTGCATTTGTGCTGCAATGATATCATGAAATGCAATCCTATACGAAAACTTATTCAGAAAACAGTAACCATTGAAAAGACAGTCGAATGAAGTCAGATTTTAAGTGTTTTCCTCAGCAAAGTCAACAGAGCAAAAGGTGTAATAATTTCGTTAAAACTTCTGTGTAAAATCCAATGGGAAGTCAGTTTGCAAACATTACAGGTAAATGAGTCTTCTTCTCTTTCCAAGGAAATAATAATAACATTGATTAACGAGGAATCTTTTTGGAATGAGATTCTTCAATTAATAAAGTTAATTAAGCCAGTTGTACATAGTTTGCATAACGAGATTCAGATTGGATAAATGTTTGTTTAACAAGGTCCATCAAATTCTTAAGGAACTGCTATATCCAGTGGCTAATTCATTAAAAACAGAGAGAGTAACACTTTTAAATGCTTTCGAGAGGAATTAACTTTAAGAAAAGTTTAAAGAGAGCATTCGATTTACACAATCGCCAATATACCTTCTTCTTGACCCATCCAAACAAGGTGATTCCGATAAGATTTATGAAATATAAAGGTATGAGCATGGAGCTCCTGTTCGATTTGGATTTTTATCGATCTAAAGAAGGCATTTGGGCAAAAGAATTCCTTTTGTCAAACGCTTCCGCAATAGAACCATTGATTTAGTGGAAAGGTCCATGTGCTAACAAAAATGTAAGCAAAGTTGCTTTTAGTTGGATACATAGTAAAAAACGAAAGAAGAACATCGGTTTCTCCAGAAAAAGAAAAAAGAGCACAAGAAGCGCGCTGTGGAAGATATTGAGAGGTTGTCCTCCAGGAATAAAAAACGAACGAAGATACCGTTCGGCAAGAAGACCCATACAGAAGCCTGTAGAGATGAAAAAGGTTACCGTGTAGTGGAGTCTTAGTCGATGCTGAGAATATCATATGTAAAAACTTCTTCTGCAGACTATATATTTTTTTTTTTATAATTTGCGCGCTCTCAAAGGATTTAAGTACCCTTAAAATGTTTGCACATAGAGCGGGCGAAGGAAAGTCATGGAGGATAGAAAGAGAGGTACTGGTGAACGTTGGTTTTAAAAGTTTGAAAGTTATAATGACTAGGAAATAACGAGCTAGACAGGGCATTGAAATGGGTTTAGCAGTAAATGGGTGCAAACCCAAGTTATGCTGTTAACAAGAAAGTACACCCAACATCGACGTCTCGGACAGAACATCACACTTGACAGGTATAACTATGACAGAGTTAAGAAATTTGTCCACCTAGACTCCTCTATTAATTCAGACAACAACACTATCGCTACTTTTTTGGGCTAAAAGGCTCCCGAACGATAAAAGTGACCCTAATAAGACCCCCAATAATTATTCTTAGTCTAGTCCTATGGCACAGAAGTATGGACTTTATCAAAAATGGATGGGGTTGCTCTTGGCTGCTATGAGAGGAAAATTCCTCGGGTGATTTTCGGTCCGTCTGCATAGACGGTGAGTGGAGGAGGAGATATAACGGCGAACTTTACGGGCAGTACAGCGGCATCGACTTAACCAGAAGGTTCAACGACTGAGGTGGCTGGGTCATGTAGAGCGGATGAGCACCACTGGTCCGGTCCGAAAATTTTTCGAATAGGCCCCCGAGGGACAGCGCAGTAGAGAAAGACCGAGACTCGAATGGCTAGCTGAAGATCAAGCTGGCTGGAGATGCCTGTTGGTTGAGGCCCAGGTCCACGCCGGACTGTAGCGCCACTTTAAGTAAGTAAGTAAGGGATGCAGCAGCAGACTTGGAATATTGAAGGTTATTCCGAGTAAATATAGTAGTAGTAGAGGAAGCTTTGCCTAAACCCACATAAAGCCGCCCTTATTTTCCCGATTCTTGCTCTCTATATAAGAAGAGCTTCTGCATTTTTTCAGTGTGAAGTCGAAGGTCCTGGGTATAAAGACGCATCAGCACATCATTCTTTTCTCTGATTTGCCCCGCAACCCCTCAGATGGCATTCACCAGAATTCCAAAAATAGAGTGTGCTGAGAAGGGGGTTTCCAGGACAGACTTGCATACCCATTCAAGAACTTGCTGCAGGGTGCACTTAGAATTTCTGCCCTCTAGCTTGAATACAAACATTCTCTGCTACTTGTGCTGTAGAATTGGATCTGCGCCCATCCACATATCATGGAAGATTTAAGATTTTGCCGAAGAATCTTGATTTACGAGGCTACAATTTCCAGTTTGTTCGAGGATCAAACACTCTTGACCATTGTATGCATAGTACAATCGGTGGATAGCCGAAAACGAGATTGATTTCTCAGCACAAAATGTTATTCAGCGATATATTCGTGTGATTTTACACCTTTGGACTATTTTCTGTGGGATAAGTGAAGTCTCTAGTAAACGGCAATAAAACAGAGGGAAGACTTGGAAGCCAACATTTGCCACGTTATTATTGATATACGACCCTGCACGAAAAAGTGGTCGAAAATTGGAATTGGAACAACTAAGCTCACTATCCACCATGCTGTTGATCAATTTCTGACCACATACGCTCTACATGGTGCAAGGCCAATGCATCAACGTACAGAGGAAACGGTAGCTACTCAGAGACTATGGGCTCTTGAGCAGCTCGCATACGACCCTGGTGTTTTTATTGAAAAATTGTGTTTAGTGACGGGACTCACTTTTAGCTCCATGCAAACAACCAAAATTGCTATTTCAGGAGTGAGCCAGATACAGAAGACACTCATGAGTCTCAGTTATACTCACAAATGTGGACTGTTTGTTGTGGTTTTCACACTGGTGGTATTATTAGTCCTTAATTTTCAAAAATTACCGCTACCATTTCTTCGAAAATATGGACGGCATTGGGCCGAACAATATGTGGTCCCAGAATATTTGACCACCAAAATAGTGTGATTCAAAGTCTTATGAGGATCTATGTGTATGCTAATAAGGCGTAAACTATTTTTCCATTTAGCCTGTTCGAAACTTGGTCTGTCAGAAATTGATCTATTTTAGCTGATGCGACTTCTGGCGACCTATTGCTCTGAGCAATTGTTAATTTAGAATTGCGCTTTTGGAGGCACCTTCAATTTTTACATCTCATATTTACCTTGCGCCTTCTTTTTTGAGCCTTTAAGATGGTTACCGTTCAGTACATGCCTCGTAAATCAAATCTTCAAAAGTAAAATCACCAACGGGCCGCTCGATAATTTCGATACTCCTATATCTAGTAGCTGCTTGAGGCGAAACCTTCTGTTTCTGAGGGAATACCTACAACCAAGGCATTTCGATGTATCTAGGAATGCTAAGCATTGAACAAATTAAATGTCCGCTTCCTAGGAGGTATATGCCGTCTTACAAACCTAGTTTGAAAATACCAACGAAATGATTCAATGAGAATCCAAATTCATAGAAGCGCTTGATTGAAAATTATCAAATCGGAAATTAGGCATATTTTTGAGGAGTGAAAGAGCCAAATCTTGCTTTAAGCTCAACTCTACACTTTCCACTTTATGTAATTTGAAAATGAAATAACTCTTGTCCGGGATTGGTAGGCTAGTTGAATACCTACCTAACAAGACCGAGGCTTGCATACTGTGTAACTTCAACACCCGTGTTACTAATTGGCCAGCCACAACTGTAATCCGTATCTTTGCTCAACGACGATGGACTGGGTCTTCTTTTTTTTCACCCGAACCGGATCAGACCTGGGAAAAGAGAAAGAAGAAAATGGTATGAGTAATATGAAAAAGAACTTGAAAATCCTCCATCCTTTTAGCTTAATTTACAAAATGCTAGTCCTGTCGTTGGCATTGCCGTTACCGCTGCGGTGTCCACCGATTCCCGGTATAGCCATAGTCGTACTCTCTATTTGATATAAGTACGAGTAGTTTCACGTTCATACCATTTATGTATGAATGTATGTATATATGTTTGTATGTATGTATATGTGTATGCGCAAAGCCATAACTTTCTGTTCGGATTTCGTAGTGCCACTTCAGTTTCTCCCAGCAGGAATAGTGCTACATCGTTTGCCACACGCCCCCTCTCACGGGTTTACATGCGGATACCAGGGCATGATATAAATAATACGGCATTTCCTTGCCTTGGAGTTTACCCCCATCTCCGTTTCACCCTATCCACTTGACTGCTTTTGCTTCTGGTTTTGCTTTTGCTTCTGCTTTTGCTTTTGCTTTTGCTTTTGCTTTCCTGCCTGCCTGACTGCCGACATTCGTTCGTTCACAACTCAACTCTTGAATCTCTGTGTGGCAATATCCAAGTCATAGTGCTTTGCTCCGGTGCCTTGTTGAGCCTTTGCGATGGCATGCCATGCCACGCCATGCCATGCCATGCCATGCCATGCCATTATACCAAACACACTTACACAAATCCAGTGACTCGGTGTCGTTCGTCGTCGTTCCAAAACAGTCGGTGTATGCCAGGCCATGCGACTGATGATTATGCCTTTGGCCTTTCGATTTTCACGCTGGTTTCAGCTCAACTACCCACTCCACCAATTGTACGAGTACTTATGTTTGTGTGTTTGTAGGAATGTGTACCCAGGATCCCAGTCAGAGTCACTGATGGCAGCTCCGACTCGACAGCCTCGATGGTCCTGATCACTTCTGCCTATTATACCCTGAAGTGTACTCTGTTACAATCCCAGACCACCATTAAGAGTGTGAACAATCAAAGCCACATCACCCACAGGATTTCGCTTCTCCGGGCCTGCCATTCGTTTAAGATGTTCCTCCTTCGTCAAGCAGCGATGTCGTGTTGTACGTGCCATTGTGTACATATGTATATGTATGTAGTACACTGGCTGAACACCTCGGTATAATATCTTTATTTCCCTGAGATATGTACAAATTATCCGCATACACACTTGTAACTTCACACACAGCCACGCAGCCACACAGCCGGGTAAAGTACTGTTGTGCTCGTCCTCATCCTCGTCTCCATAGATCCACCTAGACCAAGTCGTAGTCATCGTCGTCGTCGTCGTCGTCGACATTGTACATCAGTATGGAACTGGCAGTCTCTTGTTTGTCCTTTTGAAAAGATGCTTCAATGCGGACCGGCTAGGGGGCCAAGAGGCAGTGACAACTTCAAGGATATCTGGCAGAAAGATGTCTCCCGACGTTCGTCATCTACGTCGTTGTCGCCACGTAAGCCATGGGCGACATATAATGGAAGGTATTGTCATTGTCGATTGATGGACAAACGGACGGACGGGTCCCGAAGGAGGAAGTACACCAGTGATGATAATAATGCAGGATATTTGGTCGGTCACAGAGAACTTTCGATACTTTTTTTTTTTTTCTCCTATATAAAATGTGCACAAGGATAAAGTGATTGCCATGGCAAGGAGCATGAAACACGGAGCATGGAACAGAGACCATGGAGCAGGAACACAGAATACAGAATACAGGGCCCCGGCACACAATCTATAGGTATACCAGGAATGATGGGGTGTGTAAAGGTTGCCAAGAGGTTGACAGAACAAAAGGCCAGGACTATAGATGGATGTCTGTAGTACGTGGTGCATGTTTTCGTTTCTGCAATTTTTGTGACTTCGGATGGATTTATAAAAATGTAATTGATTGGATGGGACTAAGGGATCGAGTACGGTATCCGAAAAAAAAAAAAATTCCAAAAACCCAGAGTGCTGAGCTTCTTTAGGAACTAAAATTTACCAAACCTTTGGCCATTGTTGTGGCGAAACAAAGTGTAGACATTGATTGGCGGTCGCATGAGAAAGCTAATTAAATGGGGAGTGGCAAAGCTACTCGTACATTTGTGATTCACATTAGGTGGGTACTCTGCCAGTAGATTACGAGGCGTAATTGGAGAAAATTGTAAAAAATAAAAGGACTGACCAAGCCGAGTCCACTTAGGGGTTGTTCTTCTTTGGTTTTACTGATTTCTCTCAGTGTCGAATGCTAAAAAGAAAGTGTCATAAAAATCCACCTCACGATTTAATATCTTTAAGATGTCTGGCATGGTTCTTCGGTTCGGTTAAAATATGCTGCTCACATTTCGAAATCAGCTCACCCCAAACGGGGTTATAAACGACTCCCGGGATGTGAAGAGCGGTTTGTAGACTGTAAACCGTTGTCCTTTGGGCAAAATTTGGCAAGATGACGATGATAGTTTAGTTTAGTTTTTTTTTTTATGGTCAATTTTGATTACGGTCGTTTGTGGCGAGTCTGTGAGAAATGTTATGCTGTTGTTACTGGGACGGTTCTGGTTGGAGGTTATTGAAGGGGTTCTTCTACCCTTTTTAACGAAGGGAAGAAATTCTTTTTAGATTTTATGAAGAGTGGGAGTCGATGTTTAGTTGGGAAAAATAACTTGGTTCAGTTTAGGGATTTCACTAAACGTCAATAAAACATTGAATACCGGATGACTTATGTTGATACGTCAACTTGAGTGGTCATGGTGAATGCAATAGGTGTAAGGGGCTTGGTCACCACGAAGAGATTGCCTTGGAAAGGAATAAACAAAATAAAGCTTCAAATATACAGTGTTTTACAAAAATCTACTTTCATCATCACGAGTCGGTCGGCATACACTAATCAACTCGAGCCTGATAATAATTTAAGAAAACATTAAGTTCGGAATACTAGTAGACCGAACAAGTTTATTGTAAAGTGACAAAATTGAATAAAAGGAATTTAAGTCTTATAACCCCAGGTGTGGGGTACAACACCACGTACATACAGCCACAAGGAAAATGGTTCTCACACGCGGTGAGTTACATAACTGAAGCATTGAAGAAAGGGGCAATTGAGTATCCAGCAAGCGCCAGCGTAGCACGGCTGCGCAATTTGCTAGATTTCGCAGGAGCTACGATAGATGAACCACGAGCGAGCGACAACCAAGACCAACCAACTGCAGCTAGCAACCCGTTAACTCCGACTACCGTTTTACCATCTTACGGCACACCAGCAGACAACGCCGAAGATGCAGGTATTGCGCAACTGGAAAAACGCAAGACAATATTACTGCTACGTAGGGAGCTGCAGCTACTAGAGAAACAAAAAATCAGCCAACTCCAGAACTTGAGTGAAGTGTAAGGGCTCCTACCAGACTTCAGCGGCGACGACGCATACCCAGTCCGCAAATGGATCGAAGATTTCGAGAGTATCTTCGCAAAAACTCCCTACGAAGACCATTTCAAATACATATATGTATATGCGGGCCCCCACCCAATTATTAATGCTTCGCCCATGAATGACGTTGTCTAATAAAAAGCGGGGGCAGTGCATATTACTGGTCTTATCGTAAACATCTTAAGATAACGCCTCTGAATGGTTGCTACGATTTGACCAGTAACAAGTTGCCGGTCATAGGTCTTGTTGGTATTGGTATCAAAATATTTGTGGCGAGCGTATCCTTGCTCCCTATGGATGTATGGGCATCCCGTAAACATAAGGTCTACATGACAGGTGGTTTACGTTAAAAATCATGAGACGTTCTATATGTATATGCTTACGGCGAGCAGTACTCCTGCGCATCAGCTCTGCCTCCAGCTACACCGAACTCAAAGAAGGACTTCTGCATCAGTTTGGAAAGAATGTGTCAGTGCGGGACGTTTATCGCGAACTCCAAGGACGCTGGAGGCGTAAAGGGGAAAGCGCTACGGGATACATACTGGCGATGAAAGAAATTGCAGCTCAGGGCAGTGTAAGCGACAGCGAAATCATTCCATTTATCATCGATGGTCTCCGTGACCGCGTCGCGTACACCACACTAGAGCACCTTAAGAACCTACTGGTGAAATACGATAGGAAGCAGGCCGATGATCAAGAAACATAAAGATCCATTTCGGACGCAACCCCAGGCCAATCGAACACTAACATCAGGTGTTATAACTGTTCAATGTATGGACACATCTCCGCACATTGTACCCAAAAGACAAGAACTGTGGGTTCCTGTTTGCGATGCGGTAGTACTGATCATCATCTCAAGGACTGCAAAAAATCAATAGGCAAAGTGCAAATCGTCAACGAAGAAGACGCCGATGAAGAAACACCCCGTTTACACCCTTTTCCAAAATTGGTAATCCAGCCAGTTTCTCAAGAAATCATCCCGCCCAACATCTCTGGTGACAAATTGGCAAATTCTAATTTTACTGGTATCACAGGTGCCAAACTTCATGCTTATGTAAGACAAAATGTATTGCCTAAACCATTCCTGTTGGGACGGGATTTCTTGAGACTTTTCGGCATATGTATATTTTACAACAGACACCACAGAAAGTGAAAAACTTAATGTTAATTTACCTTATTCAATTATTAATTTACCATTGTTCAATAAAACTCAAGATACACAATACAGTTGTCCCGATGCAATTTGGAACATTGATAAGGAGTATAAAGGAAATGCTAGGACATGCATTGTTAGCTGTTTTGATAATCGCTGTCTTGTTGAAAACCGAATTGATGGTTGTCGAACAAATTCTAATTGCCTTTCGAAATAGTGAGGCTCAAAGTGACTTGAAATCTTCCGAATTATGGGCAGAAACTTCCGTTAGTGTTAGTGTAGATGAGGCAGTTGATAACCATTAATCGATATCATGCCTGAAATTTACCACGAGGACTTGGAGAAAAGTGACGATAGCCTTGAGAACCTGAATATGGGTGATAGTTCGCTAAATGTAGAAATTCGGAACCGCATCAGAGATATTATCCTCAACTACCAAGCTACATAGATACCCACATCCTACTGAAGACAATCAGTTCGAGATGCGAATCAGACTAACTACAGAGGTCCCAGTCTTCAGCCATCCATGAAGGTTGTCATACAGAGATATGTGAGAAGTTTTAGATATTACAAACGATATCCTGAAACAGGGTATAATCAGGCATAGTGACTCCTCTTACGCTTCCCTGATTGTTTCAGTGAAAAAGAAAAGTGGCGAAACCAGGATGTGCATTGATTATCGTGAATTAAATCGAATAACTATTAGGGACAACTACCCTTTACTACTTATTGAGGTCTGTTTAGAGTACCTAGGGGAGAACAAATACTTTAGTTTATTGGATTTGAAAAGTGGTTTCCATCAGGTCGAAGTAGCTGAAGACTCAATCCGATACACTTCTTTCCTGACACCAGATTGGCAGTTTGAATACGTTAGAATGCCTTTTGGACTAAAAAACTGTCCATCAGTGTTCCAAAGATTCATCTCCTTCATCCTGAAAGAATTTATTAAGTGTGGGCTCATAGTTGCCTACATGGGTGGTATCCTGATCGCTACCGCGACCCCACATCCAAGTGTTAGAGAATGTCTTAAGTTGCTTAGCCAAGAACGGACTTAAGTTAAATAAGTGCAAATTTTGTTATACGACGATAAATTATCTGAGCTATAGCATTAGCTGCAGAGGAATATGCCCGGATGAGTCCCACAAAGAGTCAAAACAGTGAAGCAGCTGGATGCTTTCGTAGGATTAAGTGCATACTTCAGGAAATTCGTTCCACAATTTTCTCGAATTGCGAAACCATTGCACGATCTGCTTAAGAAGAATAGTTCCTTCATTTTTGATGATAATTGCGTAAAAGCATATGAGGCCCTCTATTCTCTAAAGGAGACAGAAGTTCATTGCGACGCTAGTGCTACTGGTTTTGGTGCGACTCTGGTACAGAAGCAGTCGGATGACAAGTTTCACCCCATTTTCTTCTTTTCTAAGAGAACGACACCCGCAGAGTCCAGGTATCATTCATTCGAACTTGAGACACTTGCAATTATCTATGCATTATGGCGCTTTCGGGTATATTTAGAGGGTATACCTTTCACTATTGTCACAGACTGCAATTCGCTTACGCTTACTTTGAACAAAAGGACCCTAAACCGCAGGATAGCGCGGTGGGCGCTGGAACTACAAAATTATGAATATAAAGTACAACATCGAAAAGAAAAGAACATGGGTCAGGTGGACGCTCTTATTTGAGCAGAAATAGTTCTTGCTGTCAGTGATGATGATGTGGAATTCCAACTAGAGGCAACTCAAAGCAGGGATCCCGATATTTTAAACATTCGTGCCAACTTAGAAAATGGAGATTGCAGTGGATTTGAATTGAACGATGGAGTCGTTTACAAAAGGGACGAGTACAGTAATCTATATTTTTATGTTCCATTTGAGTCCATCTCAGAATGTTATCCGTCATACACACTAGAGGCTTGGTCACGTAGGTGTGAACAAATGCTATAGTCATATTAGGAGACAATATTGGTTTCCAGGTATCAAAGCAAAAGTCGATTGTTTAAATTGTTTAAAGTGTATCATATATTCCGCGCTTATTAGGGTTAATGAAAAGTGTTTGTATAGTATTCCCAAGAAACCACTACCGTTCGACGCCCTTCATATTGACCACCTGGGGCTCTTACCTTCCATCAAGTCTAAACGTAAGCATCTACTTGTAGTTGTTGATGCGTTAACGAATTTAGTTAAGTTATATCCTGTGAATTCCTAGTTCGAAAGAAGTGATTTTCTCCCTTAAGAAATACTTCGAATACTACAGTAGCCCCAGGACGATTGTCTCAGATAGAGAAGCATGCTTCTCCTCATTAGAGTTTGCTGGATTTCTAGCGAAGAATAATTTCGGTCATGTTAAAGTTATAGTGGGGTCCCGACAATGGCCAAGTAGAAAGGGTTAACTAAGTGTTGACCCGCATGTTGAGTAAACTGAGTGAACCAAACGAGCATTCCGATTGGCCAAGTAAATTGCCTGAAATTGAATACGCCATCAATAACTCGATACACAGCACAACGCACCAAAGCCCATCTATGTTGTAGTTTGGCGTCCGTCAAAAGGGGCCAATCGTCGATTGGTTGTCCGAATACCTAGACCAACTGGTAGACCCCCAGCGACTTTTCCGCTTCTAGATTGGCTGCACTAGAATCTATAGAATTAGCTCAACGGTACAATCAGAAATATTTCGAGGAGCAGCGAGCGAGAGTTTTCGAGAGACTACGTTGTAATAAAAAATGTGGACGTCTCCGCGGGAAATAAAAAGTTAATCTCAAAGTTTAAAGGCCTGTACGTGATATTTAAGAAACTCCCTAATGACAGCTATGTCGTCAGGGATATTGAAAATTGCCAAATAACCCAGCTGCCTTACAATGGAACCATTGAAGCATGCCATATATGTAAATGGAGAAAGCCCAAAGTTATTCAACATTGCATACATCAATACGTAGAGGAAAACAATACATGTGAATAAGTTTAAGTCCGTGCTGATGATCGGGGTCGATGATTTTGTCAGGGTGGCTGACTGTAATATCATGTTATACCCTCTATCTTTAATTGTAATAGAATCTATTTATTTGTAAATTCAAGTAGAGATGGCGGTAGTAGCGGCCGCCGTAATGTTGTTCGTGAGAGATGTAACTTTTCGTTTTATCTTCTTTTTTTTCTTGATCGTACGCCGAATGAGTAGGTCGACATCAATTCGAGTCTGATAATAATTTAAGAAAACATTATTCCAAATAGACCGAACAAGTTTATTGTAAAGTAACAAAATGGAATAAAAGGAATTTGAGTCTTATACTTTTTAGTTTGAAACCTCTTAGCAAAATAAGTTTTTGATTGAACCTCCTCAAAACTTACTCTCAACTGTGAGGTTGTTAAAGCAGACACACCTTTTAAGACATTCAGCAGATCAGGAAAATAGCTGATAAAATAGTTGTCAAAACAAAATTGCAAAACTTCAAATTTGAAAAAATATTCTTAGTAAGTTTTCTTTTCTTTTATCAATAAATAATGCAATGTTAGCTCAAATGTTATTTTTCCAACAGTTTTGACGTTTTATTTCGTTATTTTTTTTTATGAAAATAAAACAGTGAAGGTCCATTCATACCTCAACGAACTGCGAACACGAATGAGCGACAATTCGCAAACCTTGACATTTCATTCACAAAAACAAAAGCGGACAATTTTGAGACTAAATTCGCGCGAATAATTGGGTTCTACATTTGTGGAATGTGAATAAAATTTGACAGTTCAAAAAAATTTGTTTATCAAAAAATATGTTTATCAATAAGCGAATCGTTGATTTCTTCTCAAAAACTAATTGAATTTTAGTTTTTATTTATTACTCATATACAGAAATTAAAGAAATAATTATACGAATAAAACGTTTTAGAGATAGAGGAAGGGTTGAAAATAAAAAAGGAACTGGAAGACCTGCAAAGCTTATAGCTCAAGATAAAAGAAAAATAAAAAGAATGATTAAGTGCATAGATGCTGGATTCAAATCTCAAACACACCGCAGAAAACCACTGATAAGTGCATTAAATAGGAGAAAGCGTCTATACGAGGGTTGTCTGAAAAGTTTCAGAAAGACCGCAACGTAAAGATAGCGGCACACGTCAGTAAAGGCTAGTGAATGCTAGTTTTGCATCTTTTGACAGTTACTTACCGAAGTTTCAGTCATTTTGGAGGCGCAGTTTTTAGTTGACAGTCGATGTGAGTGTTTTTTGTGAAAATGGAAAAAATTGAGTATTGAGCTGTTATTAAATTCCTATTTTTGAAAGGCAATACGCCTACGCAAATCGAAAATGAGTTGAACTCTGTGTATGGGGACTCTGCACCATCATTTACCACAGTGAAATTTTGGGCAACTGAATTTAAACGTGGCTGTAAGAGCTTGAGAGATGATGAACGTTCGGGACGTCCAAAAACTGCAACCACTGACGATAATATTGCGAAAGTTTACCAAATGGTGTTAGCCGATGTTATTATGAAAATGTCCAAAGAACGTGTTTGTTACATATTAAATCAAGATTTAGACATGAGAAAGCTGTCCGCGTGTTGGCTGCCGCGTTTGCTTAAGTTAGACCAAAAACGTGTTCGAATGAACATTTCCAACGCTCTGTTGGCGCAGTTTAGGCGCAATAAATCCGAGTTTTGGCGCCGATTAATTACTGTAGATGAAACTTGGATACACCATTATACGCCCGGAACAAAAATTCAGTCAAAACAGTGGACTGCAAAGGGCGGAAAGTGATGGCGACTGTTTTTTGGGATACTAAAGGAGTTATCTTAATCGATTATCTTCAAAAAGGAAAAACCATTACAGGAGCATACTACGCATCATTACTTGCCAAGCTGAAGGCAGAAATTGCGGAAAAACTTCCACATTTGCAGAAAAAGAAGCGACTTGTTTTTGTTCCCTCAGCTAAAAACTGCGCTCGGAGGGCAGAGATTTTCGTCAAATGAGAAGGCAATCACCTTCGTGAACAATTATTTTACAGGGAAAAACGCCACGTGTTATTTGGACGGGTTAGAGAGATGGGAGCATCGCTGGGAGAAGTATGTAGAGTTACAAGGAGACTATATAGAAAAATAAAAAAAAAAAATTTGAGAAAAAATGTCTTGCATCATTGTTCGGTCGGAAACTTTTCAGACAACCCTCGTACTTCGTTAAAAAATATTTAAACGATTCTCCAGAATTTTGTCGAAAGATAATATTCTCGGATGAATCTATATAAAATATTTTTGACTCCGATGGACCCGTGCGGGTTTGGTGGAGGAAACGCGCGCCTCTGAATCCAAATTGCGCAAGAAAAAGCATAAAATATGGTGGCAGCGGTCTGATGGTGTAAGAAATAATTTTGGAAATTATTAAAAACGATTACATTAATATGTCGAAAAGTAATCTAAAAGAAAGTGCTTCCCAGTTTGGGATTCTCAATAACTATTATTTTCAGCAGGATAAGGATCCCAAGCACACAGATTTGAACTTACGAATGTGGTTGGTTTGAACAACCCTCATCAATTAATAATTCCTCCACAAAGTCCAGACCTTAATCGAATTGAGCATTTGTGGGATCCATTAGAAAACCGAATCCGAACCCATGAAATACAAAATAAACAAATCTTAAGAACTTTCTGATAACAGAATGACACTAGATTGATTGTAGTTATACAGAATAACTTGTGAGCTCTATGTAGGAGCCCTTAAAATCCGGAATTAAAATGAAGGTGTATCCCACGAAATATTAAATTTGAAAAACATTTGTCTTATTCTCATTTTGGCTTCAATTTATTAATTATTTTGACTGCATAAAGAGTTTCTTGAATTTGTTTGTTTTTTTGTTTTATTCTCTTAATTTTTTATTTCTTATAACCATATTTTCAAAATATTTCTATGTGTATGCAGAATTTAGTGGAACACTATACGAATATTTGAAAATATAAGAGAGTGAGTTGAAAACGAATGTTTGAGTTAAAAGTTGAGAGTTATTTCGTCTTTTGCGCAAATAGGAGCTCGTAGAAAAAATCTCTGGTAAAGTTGTCCTGGCCGTTTATAAGGCTTATATTTTCGAATTTAGACCTTATGCTAAGCGTCGTCAGGCGTTCGATATCATGCCTTCTCTCCTAGGTTTTTCCTCTGAGCGAAAATCTGCATACGAATATACGCTGCGACAGCTGCTCTTGTCGCGCCAGTTATCTGCAGCAGACACTATGGTAGATATCACAGTTTTCAATCCTCTTCTAGTCCGGTCCATCGAATCGCACTTCCTGAATGCCGGACTTGATATACAATCAATCCTACTTGCATAAATTTCTTTTGAATCGATAATTTTGAAGCAGCTTGTAGTGCTTTTTGTTCTGGAGATCTCGTTGTCGACGTTATATGAAATGTGAAGCAGACACTCAAAAAATCGAATTTTGCAAAGGCGATAAACCAAAGTTGTAAATCTAAGGTCTAATCAATTTTTCATGTCTTCATGTTTATATTCTTCCCATCTACCATCATCATAATTAACTCATGTTTGACTTTAAGAGGCCAAATGGTAGTGGGCAAGAGTGAAGATATTTGAGACCTAATTTTAGTAAGCTCTTCAATTATGACTTCAAGCTTTGACGAAGTTTTTTTTTTTGCCCAAACAACATTTGATTCTCCAAGTGAATCCAATAACTTTTCAACTTTTTCGGGATTTTTAAGAGCTCATTGCAGCTTCCGTCATCAAATAAGTTCTGTAGGAAGCAGAAGTTTTTTATTGTAGTCAACTCTGGTTTTTTGGCAAAAATTTGTCTACATTGCGGCTAGAGTCTTCACTTCTTTGTTAATTTGCAGCAAAACTTTTGTAACTTCGGGAGTGTTTTTGTTGACAAATTGTAACATTCCGTCTCTTAAAATGTCTCTTATGGACCGCGAGTCCATATTGCGCGTTTCGTAAAACCCTATATAGATCTGCATTTGTTTTTAAATTCTCCATTTCAGAGTCCAAATTAAAAGCCAAATCCGGTGTCCAATAAAAAAAGAAAAACATTACCCAGTTAGTCCAAAATCCAGAACGTAAATCAAGAGAAAATTTAAATTTCAAAGCCACTATTACCACTACACTTTTTAAAAAATTTTAACAGCTATCATTCACTCTTTTACGGACAGAAGCTAACCACAGGCCGATAATAACAAAGCTTTAGAAACCAAATATAATGTAAACAGAAGCAAATGATCCGTTTTATCCGGAATTACAAGAGATATCTGGATCTGGATTTGCTCATAGACGGCAGTATTGACTTTAAACTAGATGGATGGGTTTTTAAAATTTTGTTTGGATATTTTAAAACGAGGTTTTAATTCTAAGTTGGAAAAAAACAACCATTAACCATTCATTATACACTTAACTTTTTATATTTAGAAAACTCTTTCACCCAGTCTGTTTTATAGAATGAGATAAAGGACAAATGTGCCGAACTTCATTAAAATCCGTGGACCGGTTGTCGAGAAAACGGGTCATGAAGTTTCTATGTAATTTTGTAATGTAAACTGGACCATTATAGCTTTTGTTTTTAGTGTCTTTTAACCTGGGAATTTGCGTGAGTTTCAGAAAATCTGCCTGTATCGTTCACCAAGAGAAAACTCCATAGAATTAGTTACTTTTATTTATAATATGATAACAGACTTTATTTTTAAAATTTTAATTACTTGTTAAAAAAAATACACGTGATTTCATTATGAGGTTAACACTAAAAAAGAAACTCAGAAAACAGCAGATAATGCATACATTTTCGA